>JBBPQP010000485.1:0-24595 GCA_038092555.1 Boletus subgraveolens
GACCACATGACGGACATACAACTTTGTATGTCAACGGACTACGTAATAATCACCTCGATCAAAAAGTTTATGTCCGAGTCCTCACTTCAATTGTATTGGTCTTTGGCAGTCACATCACCAACTTAAGGGCTTGCACACGCTCGAGCCAGATATCGATACGACCATTTCTTGGGGGAACCGAAAGTAAGCTACGATACTTCGAATACCTAGACATTCTAGTTTATTCTCCATGGCATATACTGTAATACATATTGTACAGAGTATCGATAATCTTCGGAGCGACTAATCTTGTCTCGCCTATTTAGTTCGTGGATTGAATGAGGTGATAGACAAGGCCATCACTTACAGATTAACAAGGGATTTCACGCTTCTACGTCAGTGGCACGTAACGTGGTAGTTTGCCAGTGTCCAGCTACGGGTGAACGATTCACCGGGCCTCGAGATGGTGCTCTTGCACATGCCTAGCGAGGCGATCGCTGGGGAGCTCCACACCGCAGTTGACCCATAGGCATGTAGGGCGTGGAGTCACGTGGACCTGATGGACGTTGCGCAAATGTGCAGGAAACTCTGTCCCAAGAACTAAAGTGGAGCATATCTGCCCCTTGTTGACCCAACCGCAAGTGTGATACTGGCTCAGCTTATCAACAGCGTACGAAGTGGTCGAATCCTAGAAAAAAGTCATGGTCAGTTTCTGGGTCACCTACTATGTGAGAGATCCAGAGAGCATTCCCACATTGCTTGCCCTTGACTCCTCATGAGTCGATATCACGACCTCCACCAGCTGTCCTTTCACGAATTCAACGATCTCCGTGGTGGAGGGTCGAGGCCGCCCACTGTCCACAGCGGAGCAGCATCGCAGTAAAAAGGCCCACTGTTTATCAGTAACCAGCGTAACTGAGGAAGAACCACTTGGGAAGTAGTCATATGGTGGCTTGCCAGTAAGGACCTGCAAGACCAAACAGGCGCGTAGAAGTGATAACAATGTCAATAACAGTTTCAAATAAGAAGGTCGGAACTGTACGAACCTGCCACATGAGCCCACCAAACGAGTATACATCGCTTTCGGGTGTTGGACGGACCACTGACATATTAACCTCGTTTTGCTGGAGAAGCTCGGGGGCTACCCAGCGGAGTGCCGCGTATATTTCAGTGATTGATAGACCTTGGGGTTCAGCCATAAGGGGCAAAAGACCGGAATCGGCGATACATGCTCTTCCGTTGTCGCGAATAAGGACGCTTGACTGGAAGGTTTAGAAGTGAGCAGATAAAAAATAGCACGAAGATCACGCATACACCAGAGAGGTTTCCGTGTATCACGGATTGTGAATGTACTGCGTGGCGCGTCAACGACTAGACAATTATACTTATAAGTTGATGGTTACAGTACTGCAGTCCCATAGCAACATCGTTGACCTGTGATGTCGACTTCCAGTAGTAATCTTAGGCGTCGGAGTTAGGATGAACACTTACCAAGACAAGTCTTAGAGGTGTCGTCAGTTCTTTGTTGTGGCGTGCGAGGTAAGATGTTAGGCTGTCATTTTCGACACATGGGAAAACTAGTGCAGGAGAACTTGCGACTTCAATGAAGCCCAGAAGGGGTAAGACATTATTGTGATCAAGCTTCAGCAAAACGTCGATTTCTCGACCAAATCGCTACGCGACAATCAGAAGCTTGAGGCAGACGATAACACTCACAAAACAGACCTTTTTGTCGAATACGGTATCACCCCGGACCAAAGACTTCGTTATAACTTTAATTCCAACCTGGATCAATGATGAGTCGATTGAATGCGAAGATCCGACGACAACGCAACTCGGATGAGCGAAGGGCCCGCAAAGAGCGTGCCTCGATAAAAATCTCTAGTACTGTCAGATAAGAATGGATGCTGGTCATCCTGTATAACGAGCTCTGTTAGATCTGGGGGGAGATCGGATGGGCTACCATAGGTGGTGAGCTATGAGCAGATCGAGTTTAGAACTGATACCTCACATGTCGTAGATATTCCAAGCCGTTGTTGGTTTTTCGTCATTGGTCGTTGTTTCATCGCCTCGTCTTGATACGGATGGGCGCTATCGAGCAATCGGTCAGATCCACATACAGCTTAATGATCAGAACTCAGCAATACACTTAGAGTGAGCTTCCCTGACGATAAACTAATGGGGTCGCCTTTGGCTGGAAGAGGAGACTATACCAGAACAACATGAGTGCCTTTTCATTAGAATATCGGAGACGAGTGTCCGTCTATGACGGCGAATGGCAACATACATTAAGTCGCTGTTCCAAGAGAAATATGGTGTCAGTAACCAGTTGACTGAAATGCTAGTATATGCATTAAGATAGAAAGGAACATACTGCGTGTTCACTTGCTAGAGGCGTTTCCTCAAAAAGTGATGGGGCAAATTTCTTCAGATCCCATAAGCGGACACACCAGTCGAGGGCACCACTGGCAAGCTGGTGATCGTCCAAAGAAATAGCGATGGAGTGGATAGGGGAATTTTGTTGAAGGGTTGCACCAACTTGGTTGCGTGTGACTGTGTCCCAGAGACGGACGGTGCCATCAAATGAGGCAGAGGCAAAGAATTTACCGCTGTGTGACAATGCGATGGAGTGAACGGCGTCGCTGTGGCAAATCCATACAGCGAGTGATCTGCCAGTAGAGGGATCAAAGTACTTGATGGAGCCATCTTTGCACCCAACAAAGAGTCCATCACCACTAGGCGACCACGCCAGGGACCATGCTTTCTCTTTAATCATAGGCTTAATAACAGAGTTATCTTCCAAAATTCGGACCATAAGCTTGTCGCAGCTTGCGATTCGCCTTCCGTCCGGAGTGTGGCAGATCCCACATACGTAGTCTCGGTGCATTCTGAACGGTCCGGCCATTCGTTCACCCGTTGTAGTGTGCCACACCGACACTGATCCATCCTGCGCGCCACTTGCAACTCGGCTTGAATCTGGGGAAAAGGACAGCGACCGCACGGCACTGGAGTGACTCCCAGCTGACTGAGAGATCTCCTTAGACATTGATGCGTCCCATATTCCGACCTTTCCGTCTTTCCCTCCAGTTGCAACTCGTCGTCCATCAGATGATACAACAATTGTTAGCACCCGTACCTTGATGACCTTCTCATCACCGAACGGTACGCTCCACGATCGAATGCTCCGGCCCTTGGATGCACCGAGGATACAATCATCACCGGACAGAAATGCAAGAGACGTAATGGGACCCATGTCTCCCCCGAACACCAGCGGCCGGGGTGTCGTCATGCTTCTACCAAGGAGCCGAGAGTCAATGATGGCAGTTATGGAATCCATAGTTGAGATGCATACGAGGCACTCCCAAATATCTTCTGTTTGCACAAAATATCGCCAATCTCTCTTAGTCCAGCATCTTGGTCCATCTTGTTCAGTGCGAGAGATACGATCCGCATAGCGATATTCCGCTCATGCTGAAGGTTTGCCTCCATGTGAGAATCCATCTTGTTCGGGTTCGTTGGAGTTTGTTTGTCAACTTCCTTTGGATCCGTTTCAGTGGTGGTACATGGCACGTTATCATTCAATGCGTCTGGATCACTATTCCAAGTTCAAACTCGTGAACGGTTTCTTTGTAGACAAAAATTAACCTTTTTCTCTCTATATGTAGAACCCCTACGAGGATGCATAAGTAGTCGCGATGACGCGGTAATGACATCCTGACCTTCGTGTGAGTCTATACGATAATTCTGAGAGAGTACTGTCTCGAGACGAGATTCCTGCCCGAGTTCTTGGGACGTAAGCAAGCCCTAGGTCACCATGGTCAAGATTTGGTACGTGAACAGTGCATCACGGCGGGACCAAGGACTCACATCTTCAAGGATTGAAATCCAACGATTGTCGTGGGTGATTGCGATGTTCGCAGAAGGTTCCTAAATCAGACAGGTGTATTCGTCACATCTAAAGGGTTACAGTGTAACTGACCTTGCGAAGCAGATATTGATTGATAGCGTCTGAGGGATGAAATGCCTACCAGGGACGTCAAAACCACCAGCCTTCATATAGGTACAAAGATTAAGTACCCACCGGGGGTACATCTGGTATCCGTCGTATTTCAACATGCATGCCATCATGGCCATCATGGCCCGGAACTTCGCTTTGCGATGGCTCTTCGCTAGGGTCAGACGCCCCCTCGTCATGCATGGTAGTTTGGGAAACATTGCCTCCCCTGTTCTTCCTTAACCTCGCCAGATTATCAAGCAGCCGAGAATTGCTTGGTACAATGCTGGACCATTTCGCAGGATTGGGTCGAGTAGATGGGACATCTGCCTCGACGCTGATCCATCGGCTGCGTAAAAGTCCACTCCGTAATGCGATTTTGAACCCGCGAATGAATACAGCCTGGTTCGGAATGCCATAATCGACATGAGGCCCAACACGCCAGTCCAAAGCACATGTGGTTTCCCAGCTGTACGTCGGTGCAGAATTATCCCCCTCTATCTGCTTGAAGCGGGCAGTGGAATGCTCGTTTCCCGTGGCGTTTTCGAATGCTGCAACAGACCAAGAGTGCGTTTTATAAACTCCGGTAATCAAATAAAGGGAGTCATGGCTGATGATGCGATGGCGACGGTTCACAGCATAGTTATACCACTCTGCGCCATGTCGACTCGCTTGCTCCAGGAACAGTCCGTCATTTAGGAGGTCGTATCGTTCAGCACCTTTTGGAAGGATGAGGAGCGCACCCTCACGTGAGGATAGGTTGAATCTGTATGGGAGAGTGCTCGATTCGTCTCTGAGGAATTTTTGATCCAATCAGGTGGTCTCATTCTCTCCCTCAGTGACAAAAAAAGATGTACCTGTGTGGAGCGTCACTCGATGGCTCAGCCGTCTCAACCCGCGTCACAGAAGAAGATGAGAGAATACGGCCAGGATTCTCTGCATTGGGAATGGTCCTGATGTCTAATTCACTTCGATCGATGCAAGTAAAACCCTCGGGAACGCCATAGCGACGGTGGAAAGGATGATCCTGAGGTAGGCATATGTTGAAAAAGACGTCGAAACCGCCATCATCGGGAATGACAACGCCGACATCACCAATTCTGAGACCATCTCGGCGTTCCATCAGAAGCTCGTTGCTCGGTTCAGGAGTCCATAGAGGATAACCACGAGGAGATGTCAACAACCTTGCGTACACGTCCTGGGGAGATCTGGCCATGGCGTACTTCCGTCCGAGACCACAGCTTTGAGTAGTCCTTGGCTATAAGTCAGCTGAGTTGCTGTGAAGTCCTGATTGCTAAGTATGTACCATTTATTTAGTGACCGGGGTTCCTTGCCTTGATGGACATAAAGGGACTCCTCCTTCGCTCAAGTCACACTTTCTCATCCTGTAGAGCATACAGTGTCAGTCACTCAAAATAGGCAAGTCACTCATAGGCGAAAACAAAATTGTAATAACACCTCCAAAAATATAAAGATTGGTATTTTAACTGTATATACGTGCTCTAAGACACCAAAGCAAGACTACTATCTCGTTAAATTTTCAAAATTTTGACTTTGAAACACCAGGATTGTCTGAAAAGTGAATTTCAAGCAGTGCCATTCGGAGATTTCATATTTGGACGTCGGAGTTACTGTATTTGGTATTGAAACTCCGTATCCTCCCAGTCCGGTAAGATCTCGACAGTCATGCCTGTTTTCCCAAGAACTTTGGTTTTCTGTCTCGCTGAACCCCAAAAGTGAACAATTACGTAATCAGTGGTAAAATTGAAAATGCAGAATTACACTAATTAGATCATGTTTCCTTCCTAAATTTCAATCTGAGACCCTCAGGCTCAAATTTGAGCCCTCGGCAGAGATGCCACCCTTGAGTGACTGACACTGTAGTATCTGCGTGCAACCTATTCTGGCCCCTGGGTGCAGGTCCGAGCAAATAAAACACACTGACTTGAAGTTGTGACAACTTGACAAGACTCAGAAACTCTCGGAACTTGAGCATTCAGCATCACGGACATCGCTGAACGGTTTAAACCAGCACTGAAAGAATAGATAATCATGTACAATAGAAAAGGTCAGAATGCATACCGTGGGGTGGGTCCATTTCCGAGTTGGATAAGGTTTTTTATGCTGCCAAAAACCTTGCGCGCTTGACCAATGTGTTTGTAATGTATTTGTTGCTAAATACCATGCAGCAATGACTCAGAACTGCTCGCCGGTGTGCGCAAGCTGTTGGGTGGACATAACGAGGAGAGGGACTTGGAGAGAGTCAAGTGTACATTGAGTTCATGATGGAGGGAATACATGTAAGAGTGTATGGTACATCGTGATGACTGCAAGCCATTACACAAAGTACGAGAGGAGAGCAAAAAAAGGAAAGGATGAAAATTAAACGTCGAACAAAAATCTAGGATTGCATCACTGATCATGACCTCTCCCACTCCTGCCCATCCTCGTGCTCTCTGTCATAGTGTCCAGTTGTAGATCGTGCTTGTGAGCCGTCTTGTTTTGCCCCCGAGTATCAGCTCGAGACGTCCCCCTCATGATCGTCATCACAAGTACATAGTGCAAGGCTACAACACGAATTTAGGTGTTTCCGTGGTGAGACAGTTCACGGTTATGGGTCTGGAAAGAAACCTTGGTAATTGATCGTTGGACTTGCACACGCCCCAGATACGATCCTTCCTCGAGGGAACCGAAAGTAAGCTGCGATACTTCGAAGACCTAGACTTTCTAGTTTATTGTCGATGACATATGCTGTATACATCTTGTACAGAGTAATGATAATCTTCGGAGCGACTAAACTTGTCTCGTCTATTTAGTTCATGGATTTTAACGAGGTGATAGACAAGGCAACTACTCACAAGTTAACGAGATATCTCACGTTTTTACCTCAGTCAGCCCACAGACCCTGGTGAGGTGGCGATGCAGTAAATGGGAGCGGGGGAACGATTCGTCGCAATGTGGACATAGAAATCGCAACCTGAGATGCTTCTCTTGCACGTGTCTAACGAGGCTCTTGCCGAGCATCTCCTCACCACAGTTGACCCATAGGCATCGTGTAGTAAGCCGTGGAGCCGCGTGAACGTCGTGAACGTCGCGGAAATGTGCAAAAAACTCTGCCTGATGAACTAAAATGGAGCATATTTGCCCCTTGCTGACCCAACCGCAATTGTGACACGGGATCAGCCCACCAGGTCCGCCAGTAGAGACCGACGTGATCGTATCCTAGAAACAAGTCACAGTCAGCTTCTCACTCTTCCGTACGATGTGCGAGATTCGAAGGGTATCCTCACATTGCTTGCCCTAGACCCCTCCTGAGTTGATATCACGACCTCCAGCAGCTGTTCCTTCACAAATTCAACGATCTCCGTGGTGGAGGGTCGAGGTTGCCCACTGTCCACAGCGGAGCAGCATCGCAGTAAAAAGGCCCACTGCTTAACAGTAACCAGCATAACTGAGGAAGAACCACTTGGGAAGTAGTCATATGGTGGCTTGCCAGTAAGGACCTGCAAGACCAAACAGGCGCGTAGAGGTGATAACAGTGTCATTAACAGTTTCAAATAAGAAGGTCGGAGCTGTACGAACCTGCCACACGATCCCACCAAACGAGTATACATCGCTTTCGGGTGTTGGACGGGCCACTGATATACTCCCCTCGTTTTGCTGGAGAAGCTCGGGGGCTACCCAGCGGAGTGCCGCGTATATTTCAGTGATTGGTAGACCTCGGAGCTCAGCCGTAAGGGGCAAAAGACCAGAATCGGCGATACATGCTCTTCCGTTGTCGCGAATAAGGACGCTTGACTGGAAGGTTTAGAAGTGAGCAGATAAAAAATAGCACGTAAGATCACGCATACACCAGAGAGGTTTCCGTGTATCACGGATTGTGAATGTACTGCGTGGCGTGTCAACGACTAGACAATTATATTTATAAGTTGATGGTTACAGTATTGCAGTCCCATAGCAACATCGTTGACCTGTGATGTCGACTTCTAGTAGTAATCTTAGGCGTCGGAGTTGGGATGAGCACTTACCAAGACAAGTCTTAGAGGTGTTGTCAGTTCTTCGTTGCGGCGTTCAAGGTAAGATGTTAGGCTGTCATTTTTGACAGCTGGGAAAACCAATGCAGGAGAACTTGCGACTTCAATGAAGCCCAGGAGGGGTAAGACATTATTGTGATCAAGCTTCCGCAAAACGTCGATTTCTCGACCAAATTGCTACGCGACAATCAGAAGCTTGAGGCAGACGATGACACTCACAAAACAGACCTTTTTGTCGAATACGGTATCACCCCGGACCAAAGACTTCGTTATAACTTTAATTCCAACCTGGATCAATGATGAGTCGATTGAATGCGAAGATCCGACGAGAACGCAACTCGGATGGACCGAGGGCTCGCCTGGAGCGTGCCTCGATAAAGTTCTCCAGTACTGTCGGATGAAGATGGATGCTGATCGACTTGTGTAACAAGCTCTGTTAGATCTGGGGACAAGTCGGGTGGGCTGCCGTAGGCGGTGAGCTATGAGTGAACAGACTTTAGCACTGATACCTCACATGACGTAGATATTCCGAGCCGCTGTTAGTTTTTTGTCACTGGTCGTTGTTTCATCGCTTCGTCTCGATACGGACTGGCGTTATCAAGTAATCGGTCAGATCCACACACGGTTTAATGATCAAAACTCGGTAATACCTTTTTTGAAATTCCCCCCGCAGATGAACCAATGTAGACACGTCTGGCCGCAAAAGAAGGCTATACCAGAAGAACATGAGTGCATTTCCATTAGAATAACAGAAATGAGTATCTGTCTATGACGGCGAACGGCAACATACATCAAGTAGATGTTCCAAGAGAAATATGTTGTCGCTAGCACATACATTTAAACAGAGAGGAACGTACTGAATGATAACTTGCTAGGGACGTGCCTTCAAAAAGTGAAGGGGCAATCTTCTCCAGATCCCATAGACGGACACACGAGTCCCCTGCTCCGCTAACGAGCTGACGATCGTCCAGAGAAACAGCGATGGAATGGATAGGGGAATTGTGTCGAAGGGTTGCACCAACTTGGTTGCGCGTACCAGCTGTTCTCCAGAGACGAACAGTGTCATCGCATGAGGCAGAGGCAAAGAATTTACCACTGCGTGACAATGCGATAGAGAGAATGGCGTCACTGTGGCAAACCCAAATAGCGAGCAGTCCACCAGTGGAAGCATTAAAGTACTTGATGGAGCCATCCCCGCACCCAACAAAGAGTTCATGACCATCAGGCGACCACGCCAGGGACCATGCTTTCTCGACAATCGTACGCTGAACAGAATCACGTTCCCAAATCCGGACCATCACCTTGTCGCAACTTGCAAATCTCCTTCCGTCCGGAGCGTGGCAGATGCCACATACGTCGCTTACGTGCGCTCTGAACTGTCCGGCCACTCGTTCGCCTGTTGTAGTGTACCACACCGACACCGATCCATCCTGCGCGCCACTTGCAACTTGGCTTGAATCTGGGGAAAAAGACAGCGATCTCACAGCACAGAAGTGACTCCCAACTGACTGAGAGATCTCCTCGGACATTGATACGTCCCATACTTTGATCTGTCCGTCTTTCCCTCCAGTTGCAAGTCGTCGCCCATCAGATGAAAAGGCAATCGCTAGCACCAGCATCTCCTTGATGACCTTCTGATCACCGTCGGGTATGCTCCACGATCGGATAGTCCCGTCCTTGGATGCACTGAGGATACGATCACCACTCGGCAGAAATGCCACAAACATAGTGGCTCCTGCGTGTCCATGTAGTACTAACGGCGAGGGTGTTGTCGTGCTTCCACTGAAGAGCCATGAATCAGCAATGACAATTATAGGATCCATAGTTGAGATGCATACAGCAAAGCATTCTCAGATTCCGCCATGTTGTGCAAAATAGTACCAATCTCTCTTAGCCCGGCATCCTGGTCCATCTTCTTCAGTGCTAGAGACACGATCCGCGATGCAATATTCCACGTATGCTGAAAGTCTGCTTTCATCTGAGAATCCACCTTGTTCGTATTCGTCGGAGGAGTTTGTCTCTCAGCCTCCTCTGGATCCGTTTCAACGATGGCATATGGCACGTTGTCATTCGATGCATCCGCATCACTATCCTAAGTTCAAGCCCGAACGGTTTCTTTGTGGACAAAAACTGACCTTTTTCTCTTCAACTGTAGAACCCCTACATGCAGTATACGTAAGTAGTCGCGATGACGCAGTAATGACATCTTTACCTTCGTGTGAGTCTATACGATAATTCTGAGAGAGTGCCGTCTCGAGACGAGATTCCTGCCCAAGCTCTTGGGGCGTAAGCAAGCCCTAGGACATCATGGTCAAGATTTGGTGTGTGAACGGCGAATCACAGGACCAAGGGCTCACATCTTCAAGAACTGAAATCCAGTGACTGTCGTGGGTAATTGCGATGTTTGCAGAAGGTTCCTAAAACAGACAGGTGTATTCGTCACATCTAAAGGGTTACAGTGTAACTGACCTTGCGCAACAAATATTGATTGATAGCATCTGAGGGATGAAATGCCTACCAGGGCCGTCAGAACCGCCGGCCTTCATATAGATACAAAAATTAAGTACCCACCGGGGGTACATCTGGTATCCGTTGGATTTCAACATGCATGCCATCAGATACATCATGACCAGGAACTTTGCCTTGCGATGGCTCTTCGCTAGGGTCAGACACCCCCTCGTCACGTATGGTAGTTTGGGAAACATTGCCTCCCCTGTTCCTCCTTAACCTCGCCAGATTATCAAGCAGCCGAGAGTTGCTTGGAACAATACTGGACCATTTCGCAGGATTAGGTCGGGTAGATGGGACATCTGCCTCGACGCTGATCCATCGGCTGCGTAAAAGTCCACTCCGTAATGCGATCTTGAACCCGCGAATGAATACAGCCTGGTTCGGAATGCCATAGTCGATGTGAGGCCCAACACGCCAGTCCAAAGCACGTGTAGTCTCCCAGCTGTAAGTTGGTGCAGAACTATCCCCCTCTATCTGCTTGAAGCGGGCCGTGTAATGCTCGTTTCCCGTGGTGTTTTCGAATGCTGCAACAGACCAAGATTGTGTTTTATAAATTCCGGTGATCAAATAAAGGGAGTCATGGCTGATGATGCGATGGCGACGGTTCACAGCGTAATTATACCATTCTGCGCCATGTCGACTCGCTTGCTCCAGGAACAGTCCATCGTTTAGGAGATCGTATCGTTCAGCACCTTTTGGAAGGATGAGGAGCGCACCCTCACGGGAGGATAGGTTAAATCCGTATGGGAGAGTGCTCGATTCGTCCCTGAGGAATTTTTGATCCAATCAGGTGGTCTCGTTCTCTTCTTCAGTGATAAAAAATATGTACCTCCGTGGAGCGTCACTCGATGGCTCAGCCGTCTCAACCCGCGTCACAGAAGAAGATGAGATAGTACGGCCAGGATTCTCTGCATTTGGAATGGTCCTGACGTCCAAATCACTTTGATCGATGCAAGTAAAACCCTCGGGAACGCCATGGCGACGGTGGAAAGGATGATCCTGAGGTAGGCATATGTTGAAAAAGACGTCGAAACCGCCATCATCGGGAATGACGACCCCGACATCACCAATTCTGAGACCATCTCGGCGTTCCATCAGAAGCTCGTTGCTCGGGTCAGGAGTCCATAGAGGATAACCACGAGGAGATGTCAACGATCTTGCGTACACGTCCTGGGGAGACCTGGGCATGGTGTACGGCTGTCCGAGACTACAGCTTTGAGCAGCCCTTGGTTATAAGGCAGCTGAGTTGCTGTGAAGTCCTTAGCGCTAAGCATGTACCATTTAGTTATGTAGTCACTTGTGGCCAGGGTTCCTTGCCTTGATGGACATAAAAGGACTCGCCTTCCGCTCAAGCTACACTTTCTCACCCTGATTGCTGTAGAGTATAGCATCCTGTGTGCAACCTGTTCTGGGTCCGGGTCAGAACAAATTTTCGAAGTATACTGACAACTCGAAGACACCCCAGTGTTGCGCCAGTGAGAGGAACTCTCGGAACTTGAGTCATTCGGGTTCATAGTCACCGCTGAACAGATTGGACCAGCGCTGGACGTTGGATGGAATCCTGTCAAGTACGATAGAAAAGGCCACACTGCGAGTTCCACGAAAAACCCTATTCATTTTTCCTTAGAGTGACAGAAAATGTAGGTTTTTTTTTTAAAAATCCTTGTCTATTGTCCGACCAACTCCGATGCTGCTGCGCCCCTTGTGAAAGCCCTGCCGTGGCCGACGGCGGGAAACACTGAGACGAGCGGACGAAAGAACTGGACCATGCTCTATATGGGGATTACGACGTACGGGTACAAGAGGAACTGCCTATCTCTACGAGGTGCGGCGGGTATATGCTACTAGTACGTACACGTGACTGGTATGCCAGTGGGGCTTACACCTTGCTGGAGTACTATGTACGGCAGCCCCGGGCGGGATTGTGGATTATTACCTCATGCATTAGTATGACCTTTGCTAGTAGCGCGGGACAAGGATCGGGATTAGGGAGGTGAGTCTGGCGCGAGTACTATGCAGCGGTGGTAGGTGTGATCTACCTGGATGTCTACCCATCTTATCTTGAACTTGCCACACAAGTCAAGTGCCCTGACGTAATAGGCTGGGGCTCAGCTTATAGATTAAACGCTTCACACTGCTAGCATGGATTGGTAAAGAAGGGGATTTATGAATACAAAAGTTCTTCCTTGTCGCATCCTACACATATGCCAACAATCATCAAGGGAAACACGTCTAGTAATTTACGCCCTTCAAATAATCCGCTACACCCTCGACCACAGGGGTAGCTTCTGGCGCCTGGATCGGTGCAACGTACTCGGTAACCAAGATCGCCTGTTTCGTCTTGACCAAGACACACCCATCAGCCTAGGATAAAGGAAAGGAAAGAGGTATCAGCCAAAGGGTGGTCGTGTGGACCAATCATCATCTCAGTGGGTACTTGCCCCTTTCTTGCCGTACACGCGCTCCTTGTCACACTGGAGAGTGAAGAACTTTTGTCCAGCCAGACGAATCCCGCTCGCTTGTACCAATTCTGGGTTGTCGAACGCTTTGATGATGGCCTTTTGTTCTTCAGACGAGAGCTGGAGCGAGGCATCAGCCTAGGCTGGTGTGCGAGGGAGAAGTGCATACGCTGTATCCAGCCGAGATTGCCCATACACCCCCCTTTTGACCTAGAATGGCGGCCCTTGCGACCTTGCCGCTTCCAAGCAGATTCGTATCGACATATACTAGGATCAGAGATCAGATAATGGGCGTTGAGGAGATCGAGGACGATGGTGCACCTTGCCAGGACATGAGCGTAGATCGTTCAAGAGAATGGAGTGTACGAGATAAACAGCGGGAGGATGCGCTAGTCGAGCACGTCGGAGATCGCCTTGATATCAGGCAAGTGTATGTAAGCCAGTGCTGTGCTCCTTCTCCTCGCACTTCATTCTACCCGCTTTACCGACCTCGCCAGACCCTCGCACCGTCTCATACGTTGTGTGGGACTCCATCGCATGTCTGCCGTCGCTTGTTTGGAGTGACTGCTACGTCAACGCCGCTTCATGCTGGTATCGTCCATCTGAAGACGTCCTAATTATAATTGAAGCACGAAATCACATTTGCACCTCAGCCGTTTACGCTCTTCTAGCTTGGCTTCACAATAGTGGATAGCCACCTTCCAGTTCTGGCGGCTAACAACTGTTGAACAGGGATAGCATATCCCCGCTCAATGGGTTGTCAGTCATCAGCGCAGACAATTTGACCAGGACGTTGACTGGCTTCGGCCGCTCAGTTCGCAATAGACTTATGGAATGGGAAGCCCGACTTCGTTTCGTCACCCCCTGTTGCCCATAACCACCAACGGACTCCTGATCCCAGCGACCAGAAAGTCCGAGGAAGCACGCTTTATATAGGCATCCTTGGCCGACTAGGATATACCTCCCCCATCACCTTGCAATCACAAATGCGGGTCTGGGATGCCTTTCACCACTCTCGTACCCACTGTGCTGTCCACAGCTACTAGCGTGGTTTCGGCATGTTGTCTCACTCATTTACAGGACTGTCATCTGCTCCAGCACAGGTGACCGCCTTGTACGAGTGTGCATCCCTCATGACGGGATACCGTCCCCCTCACTACATCGGACAGCTCCAGCTGACGCACACACAAGTGCGACGTAGCCAATATGTTCACGACGACCACCTCACCTGCACGTATGGATTCCCCAACTTCGACATCCCCTTACGAGTGCCATCTCGACCCTGTACTCATCCTCGAAGTGTCTTTTGGAACATGCGTTTCCTTGTTGGTAATGATGATGTTCGTCGCTATACACATACCTCTCTGTGACTGTTCTTGGTCGTTTATACTACCATGGTGACTGGCACTCGGGTTGCCTAACATTAACAACAGCGTCAGGTCCACTTGCGGAACAAACATTGCACCCCCGTTTTTTTGCTACTGTGACTGAATATCGATCAACGAGTCTTCAGCTTTCCTACCAGTGAGTGAATATGTCGAATTTTTCGTTACAAAAGATCCTACGGGGTTCATTTAGTGTACTCGCTGCTCAGTCCCGCCTTTCCTTTCTTTCTTTTTTTCATATAGATTAAAGCACGACGAGATCAAGTCCTGTTATACATCAAAACATACAAGCCTTACAAGAACAACTATGCAAGTGAGAGGGGGTAGTTCAACATACGATGTCCATATATCGTCAACAGCCAAGATAAGGGAATACATGACAAACATGACAGTGAGTACATACATTTCGTCGTCCGCGGAGCTTGTTTATGACAAGCACGTGTAGTACATTCGTGAGTGGAGGGGCCAATGCAGTCGCCACAGCAACATATAGGACTAAGTCTGCATGAAACAAGTATCAGCCACCTCAAACACAGAGCATCGCCACCAAACTTACGTAGGACGTAACATTGACCCAAGAAACAGGGTAATTGACTTGTTTAATCAACAGCTTGATCTGACAGACGCGACATAAATTCGTCCGTGCCACGATCTTCCTTCCCCGTCGATTGATCGTAAAGCAATGGAGCGACTGCATTCTGTTGCAGCCGTGACAAGGCACCGTCAGACCCCGCGGCTCGCGAAGGATGTCGAGCGGGAGAACAGCACAGGACCCAAAGACGTGGTCATCTGTGACGCGGCCTTGGTAATAGAGCGAGTACGCATAACGCATGCTTTGGTTTACCAGGGCATCTTCGTTGAGAGGTGTGATCCAAGACTTGGCTTTAAAGTGCTCGTAGAGTGCCCCTATCATTTCAATGTCGTGTGCTGCGTACTGGAGGAGTTGTGGCACGAGTGGTCGTCCAAGCCAAATGGTCGAACCGTTTGTCTTGTGCATCGCGACCACCTGTGCTACAAAACAAAAAGCGGGTGAGCCCAGACGGATGAGGGAACGAGTATGGCGGATAAGTGGATGTAATGTACTTACGGTCTTTGCCCGTCGTCAATAGCTGCGCTTGCCGAAGACACGCGTCCATACCCTGCAAACTATGCACGCCCAAGAATAATTCCGGGTTCTGCTTGACGAGGGGCAGCGGCAGGCGCCGACCACCAGCAGCCAGACGGGCGATACGCTTCCACTCCTTTTCCCCCCGCAACGACGCGCGGGACTCGATCTCTGCGAGTTGGAGATCCAGCACGCCTTGGAGCGCGACCCCGTAGGCAGCTGAAATCTCGAGAAAGTCGTTCCGACAGTCCCACATGATCTTCTTCAAGGAGGGGTCTGCAAGGAGGTCGAGGACGAGGCGGAGCCAGGCGAGGGCATTGCGTGATCTGAGTGCGAGGACGTCGAAGACGAAGATGTGCTCGGCGTTGGCGGTGCCGATGCACATGAGAGAGAGGACGCCGTCTGTCGCACCGAGGTTCTTGCCTTCGCAGTCGACGATGAGGAAGGGGGAGTTGGCGAGAACGCGTGCGGCATATGCGAGGGTGGGTACGTTAGCACAGTAGGTGTATCTTGTCAGTTGCTCGGACATGGTGTCATCTGGATGGTGGTCAGGTCAGTCACACGAGGCCTTTGCTCGCGCAGCAATCCATGTTGGGTCATATCCCCTATTCCACAGCAAATAGCGACATTCTGACTCAATCTTGCTCGATATGTGATATTGTACCACTTTCTGACCTGTGCTAATCACACCATGTCGTTCAGACGATGCCATTCAATAAATTAAGTACGCAGGGAGTGAGAGGCTAACGTGGTGGTGTATATCATGCATCCATTTTTGTTACAGCGCACATCAACAACTCCCACACTAATACGCAGTAACTCATACCACATGGTGCAGCGGCGCAGTAGGTACAAAAATCCATTACTTGGTGAACGACCGTATAATTTTAGCGGAAATGTGTAGGAAGAAGATAGAGCCGATGAAAGCGAGGGAAAGAATGAGGACGACATAAGGGTCACTGGCAAAAAAAAGTCGTCAGCACACATACAGTCATGTTTAGAAAACAACAATATTTACACTCGGAGCCCTGGCGAGTCGTCCGTGTAAAGTTTGAGCATCGTCCCCGACGAACCACCTGCGCCAGCTCCGCGAGTCGAGTTGGGTTTTGACGCTTGTGAACCGGCCGCACGTCGGCTACCGACGAAAGAAGGCGCACGAGTCAGTGTATTCGCCAGTGATAAATCTGCTGTCGTCCACATACCGAATCTGAGCACCGGGGGGTCTGGCGACGGCGTTTGCCTTGCCACCCGACGGGCTAGTAGCACGAGTCGAGGCGTCTGAGTCGGACTAAAAAAAACCATCAGCAACGAAAAGAACGACAAACTTGCGGGACACTTGCCATGATTTTGAGGTTTGGACAAGTTCAAGTCAAGTGCGTCAAAGTGATGTCGTGGAAGGACCGTGGGAACTCTCACGACGGTAGCATCCGAAAGAAGTCATCGGAATTTCCTTTTCTGACTCTGTGTGTCAGCCTAGACACCATCCGTAGTCGACCAAGGCTTTAAATACTGCTTACCGCTCCGTGACCTTGATTACTCGCCAGCACATCCGAAATGTCTCTGGTGCGTACTAGATATCTTCTTTTTGGTTGTAGAATGTATTTATTCGTCGCTCCTAGTTGACTGCACTCGTTGCACGAGGCTCCGTCGTGCTTGCCGAATACCAGGAGCCCGGCGCACGAGACTTTACACAAGGCATGCAGTCTCTCCACTCTTCTCTCTCCTCATTCATTCATCAAAAGTCACCTATCGCAGCGACCCAAACTATCTTATCAAAGATACCTCCAAACGAAAGCAAACTCACCTATGCCTGGGACCAATACCTGTTTCACTACATCTCCGAACGTGGTTTCGTCTACCTCGTCATGGCAGACGACACAGCAGGACGGTAAGTACGCCTCCCCCACCTCCCGAATAACCACGTGAGATACACGATTTTGATCGGCGCGGAGTACAGTACAATGCCGTTTGCGTTTCTAGTCGATTTGCAACGCAAGGTATGTCCGTGCCCGTTATCTTTGATCCGTCTCGCCTTCCCTGTGCCCAATCCACTACTTACACGCCGCCACCCCCACGCAGTTCACCGAACTCCCTTCCTCTTCCTCGGCTGTGTTGACTTCCACACCGACCTACGGCCTCCAAGGCTCGTTTTCGCCCACGATCGCCTCCCTCATGCACACCTACAACACCTCCCCACCCACCGACGACGTCGCCCGCGCCCAAGCAGAACTCAACCAGGTCAAAGACATCATGGTCAAAAACGTCGAACAAATTCTCAGCCGTGGTGAACGCATCGAGCTCCTCGTCGACAAAACCGACACCATGGCTACCCAAGCAACAGCCTTTCGACGCGGCGCCAGAACGGTACGACGACAGATGTGGTGGAAGAATAGCAAGATTATGGCCCTGTCGGTGTTGGTCGGCTTATTGCTGCTGTATATCTTGGTGGCTCAGTTTTGTGGGGCGGCGTTGCGGTGCGCAGCGTGAATGGTGATTAGTGATGCCTTTATTGTTTCTTGATTGGGACTCTTATTGTAGCATTTTATTGGTCTATGCCGATCATGTATCATACACCCCGTATGTGAGCTAGCTGATGCGTACACGATGAAGTAGGTTTTGTTCACACCCTGATTTCATATCTGCCAGATTCGCCCAGGTCCCTTAAAAAGACGTCACTAAACCAAAAGCCATTCAGACTCCTTTCGACGAAAACACAGCTAGTCATTACATATATGACAGAGAGAGAGGGTAACCTGAATCATACACGCGCAATTAAACGCCAACTAGAAAAAGTACATACATACGCACGCGACGCCGCTCAACAGACGTTATACGACTGACGACACAGCGCACGCACCAAGGGTACAAGGTATCGCAATTACGTTACATACATTACTCGGCCGTTGCCCCAAACCGAGCGCATTCGGTCCGAGTCAAAGCCTCCATAAACATGATGGGAAGCCAATGACGAGAAAAGAAGGAAAAGAAACGAACAAATGGGAGTCTTCCATTGCATTCTAAGATGTCCGAGTGTTTGTGAATCATGTGCGAGGAGATGCAAAGATCATCGGCGAAACAGAAAAACAGACAGTCGACGACGATGACTCGAAAGCATGACGAGGCAATTACACAAACGTCTCGGCGGGAACATGGTACGTGCTCTTGGTCTTGCCGCCACCAATGGACCTGTGGCGGGTGAGATGATAGGCATCTACCGGGACGTTCGTGGCATCTTTGAGTGAGTTGGAGGTTTCACGCAGACGACGACGTTCTCTCTCTAGCCTCTCCTTCTCCATCTGCATGGCAACGTCACTGGCACGCACCAGCGGCTTCCGATCAGGCGCACCACAAGGATCGTCCGGGATATGTCCAATCAATGTCGATGAGGAGCCGGGAAGCTGTGCAGTAGAAGATGGGCGTGAGGGAGTCGCCAGACGCGAAGTAGGTCGCGGGAGCGTTGGCTCCGGGAAATCCCCGCGGTGTTGCATGTGTCCATGAAGTGACGAGGCGGGTCTAGGGCTGTCGAGGAGGTCATGGAGCTTTGACACGAGTGGGTCCTTGGTCACCATCTCGTTGGAATCTCGTCGTTTGAGATCCGTCATCTCGCGCGAGTAAGCGTCCTTGCTGGGACGGGGACCTTGCGGTATCGCCATGCGATCTGAAGAATGTCGATGGATGGGAGATGGGGGTCGGCTGCTCATGACGATATCGTCTCGTGGCTTGGAACTGGAGATACATGATGGCCATGGATCAGCGGTAATCGACATTGCCATGGCACTCGACTGGCGAGACGGTGGGGTCCGAGAGGGTATGGGTATGGGCTCTACTTTGTTCGTTTGTGGTTGAAGGTGTGGAGGGAATGGATATGCCATCGAGGTGACGATGCCAGGATCATCAAGTTCAGACTCTGGCTCGGGCTCCTCTTGGATAGGTGATTTGATCCGCTTTGCCTTGGCCATTTCCTCCTGATCAGAATCATCGGCAAGAGCCATCAAGGAAGGCGCGGTTGAGATCAACGGAGCAGCGATCTCTGCAAGAGGTGAGAGATGAAAGTCATATTCGTCATCGATGACTTTGCCTTTGGTCGTCTCAACTTGAGACAAAGTCAGGTCTCCGTTGTCCGAATATGAACGCTTTGGCCCGTTCCTGTAGAAAGACTGAAGTCCAATCGCTCGAGGTGGAGGAGCCGTTGTCCCACTTGAACGAAATCGATCAAGTTCTTCGCGTAAAAGTCGACATTCTTGATTTGCTGACTCCATCTGAAAACGACCCTTAGGCGGATGACGCAAAGACAAATGGATCTACTTACTTGACTAGAACTAACACGTCAGCAATAGATTAGATACCATAACGGAATACCCACCCTTTCCAAAAGTTGTTCATCTGATCATAATGCTCCCTGAGACTTTTCTCAATGGTAAGCGCGGTATCTTTCTCATCGCGGCTAGTGCGTTCCAGATCCTCGTACTTGAGCTGAGCCGCTTCTAGTTCTGACGTTAAGCGATCGCGTATTTCGTTACGTGCAGCGGTTGCTTCACGTAGTTGTTCCGCTTGCATGACCTGTCTTCTCTGCACCTCCAACAGGTTATGTAGCAAGAGACAGCTGACTCTGAGGGGAGTATACTGCGGAAACGTCATATGAGATCGTTCATTCAGGGATCAGAAACGATGGACTCAAGGCACCTGATTGCCGGGCTGCGACTTGTAGTACGCTCTACACTCATCGATCACCCTCCGAATCTCGTTGACTTTCCCACCCTCCTTGACGATACGTGCGACATCGTCGAGAAGGCGTTGAGACTCGTTGTCAATCTGTGGTGCTACCACTACGGGTTCCGAGGGCAGCTCGACAGCTCCAGTGGAGGGATCACGGTCTATGTGGAGCTTCCGAATGTCACGGGGTGAGAACCGCTCGCGACAGAGGGGACACTTGGGCTGCACGAGATGCTCGAGGCATCTAGTAGCATTGGGTGTTTAGTTCGATACCTCTCGATCGTCACTTGGAGACGATGGCGATGGACTCACTTTTGGCAAAAGACATGACCACACGTGATGGCATGGGGCACGTTGGCCCCAGTAGTGTAGCACTCGAGGCAGACATCGCATGTCGAGTTTGGACCGACCACCAACATGATCGAGAGCGATAGGGACTGGTTAAGGACCCTCGCAGGACTTGGAAAAGAAGGAACAAAGGGAAAAGCAACGGATATAAAGAACGAGCGGCTCTACAGCCTGGCCAAGTACGCGTGTTGGCCTGGATTGGTGCAAGCACCGAGCATGGGCATTTACAACATTGGAGCTCTGGCAACATTATAAGGCAAGCACGAGGCCGCTAAGCGACGTGAGATCGAAGCGTCTTACATACTCATAACTGGTTGCTGGAATCAGAAATCGGGTATGTGACTGATACAGCTATTTGAACTCAGTTCAATATCCATTTCATTTCGGGTCTTCTGGGATAACGGGGGGAATGGCCATGGTCTCGGAAATCCCCTCACCGCTGACCGGCCTCTGAATCAAGTGTGATCTATTCCATGGATTGCGTCTAACTTCTCGGGCCGAGCTTATTGTCCTCGTGTTCCCAGCATGCCGCCCAGCCAACATATCCTTGTGTCCCTTGCTGTGCTCGCAAGATGCCAACAAACTCGTTCTATGTACACGTTGTCCGTGACGCTGAACGGCTTGCTGTACGGACCCGTGGTTAAGATAGGACCCGAGTTAAACATAACTGAAAATTCTGTGATTGCATCCGGGGAGTTGGCAACCCCCACGCCGGATGTTGTCACCGGTCACCACGATCAGGTGGAGATTCTAGGTCTGGTGGGCAGGTGCTATTGAACATGCCAATTTTGTGCCTGTACTATTGTCCTTTCAAATCAGCACGGCTGCGGAACGGCGTCGTTGTCCCTCTCCTCTATGAACTACATTCTCTCCCTTCATACCATCGCCGGACGGAATGGAGCTCATCGGGACCCGTCATTATGTCTCCGAGCTGGTCAATTATTTTTTGAATAAAACCATTACATGCCCGGATTCTTCCGAGCACTTGCGGTGGCGGCATATTTGGCATGCGAGCCAGTGTGGCAAAAACACGCGTTGCTCGGCACCAGACCTGATTTGAACGCATTGGACGATCTGATATTGGTTCGGATCTTCCAGAGATTTGAATTCGTTTTGGATCCAGCTTTACTTAGCTAGCATAGCTTGGGGCTTTTGGGATACTATTTTTTTTCCTTCACAGGTTTAGGTTATAGCATGTGTTACTGTTGTACTCTGCCTCTTGTTCTTTCCTCCCCCCCACTGTCGTCCTCTGACGTCGTCCTCCGTCACCTTCCAGACCTGCTCTAACAGGACCCAAATCACCCAATCAGAGTATCCCGATAGCGCTGAGCCGGCTCAGCACAAAATAGCGAGCCTTATCCCCCCTGAGCATCTGCCGATCCCAAGTTGATTATACAGATAGGCTTGATCGAATCGTCAGCCGGGTCGCCTTTCCGCGTTTCAGATCCGCCTCGTACAAGACATGACATTAGACGTTTTGACAACACCTCTATCTGCCCCTCTCGACGATCATCATCTGGCAGCGGCATGACTGGTTAAATCGATTAAGCCAAGAGCCACCGGTACCACCCAACCAACGCTTCGAACAGAGAGTCGCTTCTTTTGGGTAACAGGCGCAGTTCACCCCCCGGTACTTGAGCGAGTGACCCAGTCTCACGATCGCTGCACCATCACATGAATGCGGCAGCGAATAAAACGTTTGCTCCACCACCCCCATCAGAGGAGGCTTATCTCTTTGCGCATCGGATTATCAAGTAAGCAAGCGGATGGCATACCCCATCATAGATAGGCACAACCATGAGCACGCGAGTGGCGGGTGGCGGGCGGTGAGCGAACCGGTGACGTTCGTACGAACCACACCGCTCGCTGCGATCATTTTTCCCACCAGCCATTTCCATGACTGTTTGGCGTCGCGCCTAACTGTTGTCCGTGCTCGATAGGCGGATGGAACAAGACGAGCTTGTACCCTTGAGACTAGACTGAGAGCAAAAAGGAACACGAGCTTGTCGGATGTCTTGTCATCATCATCGATCAGCGGGCCTTCCAAATCGTTCCGTGCCAATACCCCCTCTCGCCAAGCCTCAGGACGGGACGACACCATTCCCGGTTCCCCGGAACAGCGTCCCAACGAGCAAAAAGAGGGAAGGAAGGAGAAGTATAGCTTGTTAGGAGAAGAATCACCCTCGGGCGAACCCAAGAACTCGGTACTTGGCTGATGTGCGGAACGTCAAAAAACAATCCAAAATGGTAGCTTTAAAGCGAGAGATAAGTAAATAAATAAATGAACAAAAAAAGCATGGAAAACGAACGTTCTTATCGATGATCACGCCACGGAAATGCGCTCGGAATGTTTGTTGGCCGATATGGCGCGCGTCTTCGAGATCAGGCGGGATAAGCAGTTGGTTCTCACGAGTTGCGTCCGCGGTGGTTCTGGCAACCAGTTACACCGAGGGGAGCCTCGTGGTCTCAATTGCCCTGATTGTGTACATGAAAGAGCCTGGATTCCAATCAGGGGCACATCTTGGAGCAGAACCACCATTAATTCGCGAACAATGAGCGTCTATTCGAACCTCGAGCTTCTGCCGTTCTCAATTCAGATATGACAACGGTGGACGGCAAGGTCATCGCAGGTGTACACTAAAACAAACATAACGATACACGACTATCCAATAATTCCACAACATAGGGGGTGAGGGAGAACTCCAGAGCAAACGATGAGCGTCTATAGTTTATAGTTATCACGAAGAAACAACGAAAAAAAACAGTGCAAGTTAGAAGTCGAGAATATCCGAGGGCAAGTTTCTATTTCATGCACGATTAGCCCACAATTGTATAATGTTGGGACCACCGACAATCGGTGTAGGTGCAAAGATTTCAGGTCCAGACGGAGCTGAAAAGGTATGACCTTGGTAGTCATGCGCAGGAAACGAGGCATCAAAATGCAGAGATAGCGCATTAGTGCCAATGATCTCAGGGACGTTGACAGCCCTGCGGCTGTCAGGATGCAAAGCCTCCGTGGTGCTTGATTGTGACGCGTGGCGACGGCGGTCACCCGTCCCTTCGCTCCTCCTCGCACGACGCGCTTGACGATCTTGCGTCGTCTCCAATTCCTGTATGTTTCTCTCTGGATAAGACACAGACCGGTGACGCGGTGTCGTATTCTCCAGGACGTGGCCATTGCGTGAGCCTGCGTAGTCCCCCTCATCCTCCCTGATAAGACCCAAGCTCGACGCATCCGATTCCGGGCCAGGTAAACTGCCTGTAATGATAGGAGTTGCCGTCTCATCGTCCTCCCCTTCCCCGCTAGTAACGTTATCGCCAAGGTCCTCGCGTCCTATGTACGAGTCACCAGCAACACTTCCTTGTCCCCTGACGCCACCATTGTGAAGTCCGATGAGCAAACCAAGACTGCCCATGCTACCTCCACTGATGCTGTCCCCGGATAATGTCTGTACCGTTCCCCACGTGGTCTCGCTCCTCGGACTCTCGTTCTCTCCCGCGAGAGGCGCAGCAATCCCGCCCCTGGTTCTGCAGCGCCTTGCTGTGGTATCAGAGCCATTGGCCCCATGACGTGATGCACCTTCAGTCATGGTACGACGGACACCAAGAACCTGGTTGATGGTCTGCACGGGGCCTCTCCGGTTGCCACCATTCTGCGGCATATCAAGGAGTGGTTGATCACCCAACCTCCGCGTCGATCGCTCCATGTCGACAGCCTGAGTCGTGTTCCTCCTGGTAAGACGTCTGGCTCGGCTCACTGGGGTAGCGTCTTCATCGGGCGACGACACTATCCCCGGCGCAATCGGTTGTGGCACTCCCATCAAACCCAAGCCACCGATTGGCTGATCAGGGGATTCTTGCACAGGAAACCCAAGTACCCGATCTGACCCGTCGCTTCCATACGGCGTTGGCGCAAAACTGGAAGGCTCGCTGGCGATGTGGAATCCGGAGCTGTAGCCCGAACCGTAGCCTTGAACATACGCCTCCGCGGATGCGAGACGCGCGTCCACATCAGAGCTGCCGCTGATAACACCATTTGTATCGTTCGTGCGAACCCTCGTGTGAAC
>JBBPQP010000486.1:0-24590 GCA_038092555.1 Boletus subgraveolens
AGGTCTGTCTGTCATTGCATCGCATCACTCACCCATTCACGTTGTCACCCACTTACCCCCTCACGCAGCGACACGGCGGCCAAATCGTCGCCCACGAACGCCTCGCCAACGTCCTCCTCGTCGACGAACAAGAAGACCTCGCCTTCCTCCGCCGTCGGTATTACTCCTCTACCGAACTCCATCGTCTCTCGCTTTACGTCGAACCCCGCGGGTTCGTCCAAGCTTGTATTCGCGCGGGAACGTATCGTCATGCCGGGCCTGTCGCGCAGGGGATGCCGGGTCCCGCGCCGGATGCAGGAAGGGCGTGAGTGTGTCTTGCATTTCGTGTCGTTGAATCAGATGTGCTTTTTCTTTGGGGGAGGCCAGGGTGAGGGTTTGACTGACGCGTGTGCTTTTGTGCTCTAGACGCGTCCCGTTCACAGACGAGGATAGGGATCATCTCGCGTATTATATTGCGACGCGATGTCCGACACGGGACGGACGAACGGGCATGAACGCATACAAGGACCTTGAGCGGTTGGTACGTGGTATTTTGCGCATTTCTCTTGTCTCGTTGGCTGTAGCATTGCTGTCGATGCGCATCTCTCACACACGGTGTGTTTGCAGGGTCAAACAGAAGACCGGGCTTGGGCTTGGGCAAGACGACATACGCATTATTCGTGGCGGGAGCATTACAAGATGAATCCAGGGAAGATGGATGTGCGCATTGATCACTATCTGCAGCAATTGAAACGCGTCGGACATCATTTGGGTCATGATCCGCGTAGGCATGATCATCGGAATTTGAGACGGGAAGAGGAAGAGGAAGAAGAGGAAGAACAAGGGAGAGGGCTAGAGCGACAGGATCGTGAAAGACGGGAACAAGTCCGCCCGGCGGTTGCAGAAAGACGGCCGGGTCAAGCGGTGCGCGATTACCTCGATCATCATGAACAAGATCTCGTGGCATTTGATGAAGAAGAGGGTGATGGTGTACAAGAAGAAGTCGTTATCCAAGAACCGCAGCGTGTCAAACGCCATCGTGTCCATCCTGATGCACACCGTCAACGCGACTTTCGAGATACGCAGACGAAGCGAGTGCGTGTCTCAGAGACGGCAACAAATGAAAGACAGGCACCGGGTGACGAAGCAAGCCGCAGCGAAGCAAGTCCAGCAGGTGAGGGAGGCACGGATGAGGAAGAATCACAAGAAATCGAAGGTAGCGATCTTTTTGGAGATCGTGCATACGAGGAAGAATCACGTTTCGACCTCGATGACGACCAAGAGTACGTGTTTGTTTCTTGCAATATGCTAGTTCAGTGAGCTCATGGGCCTGATTTTGACAGAATCGATTTTCCGATGCCATTCGTCCCAAGAGCCAGCTCAGTTCCTGAACAGGAAGGTCCACCCCTCTCTACCCAAGCAACACTGATTGCTTCGCCCCGCTCCGCTGGAAAAGAACCTTCACCAGCCCCGGCCCCTACACCAACAAAAGTGGTGGAGACTACACTTAAACCGACCGTCCCACCGAGCTCACAGCAGACGTTGGTTATGACTCAGGAACGCGTCATCGCGCAACGCACGCGTGCGCGTGGTGCTTCTGCGCAACCGGGACCGTCCATGCCGAAGGAGACGAGGACTCGAGGTGGTGCTGCAGCGGTGGAGGCTCCTTACCGGAATACTCGGGCACGGTCACGTTCAGTTGATCCCCAGCCCCAGCACGAACCCGAACCTGAATCCCAGCCCCCGCGACAACGGGAAGACCAGGGAGGCAAGGGGAAGGGGAAAGCAGGGCAGAAAGTGCTTGCTTCCATTGAAGAGGACATCCACGTCGAAGAAGAGGAGAGGGAAGGGTACGCCGAGGAAGACGTTGGACCCCCTGTCTCTGTGACCGTGCGGGAAACGTTTGAGGATGAGATGGCTGTGGAGGGGTTGCTCGAGGTAAGCATGGAGGAGGAGAAGGTCGACGAGGAGAACAGGGTGAGCAAGGAGGGTGAGCACGACAAGGATGATGGGATTAGTGATGGGGATGAAGATGAGGATATGCTAGAGTTGCCCCGGTTCCAAGACATCGAGATTGAAAGTGGGCCGTCGGATTCGGACGACGCGGAGACCCATGCATCTTTAGTGCGGGGTGCTGTTCGGGAGGGGTCTGCTGAAGAGGGTGATGTGTCAGAGAGTGACCGGGACCGAGACCGAGACGAAGGCGATGAGGACTCACTGGCAGACGATGACGATGACGATGCGGATCGGATCGAACGAATGGCGAGTGGAGCGCTTCACGCTCCACCTGCACCAACACCTCCTCGGGCCAGGGTCACCCGCTCGATGGCGGCGACACAGACACAGACACAGACACAATCACAGCAAATCAACCCTCGTCGGACGCGATCGGGAAACCAAGCACGTACTGCCCCGCGACCGACTGCATTCCCGAGTCCAGGCACGAAAGCGAGGGTGGTGGTAGATCGCTTCCGAGAGGACGAAAGAAGGATGCCGTATGCGCCCCCGCTTGGGACTCGTGCAGCGAAGGCGATGAAAGGAAAAGGGCGGCGGGGATGAGGAGTTACCTGGTTTGATTATATCCTGGCCTCGTTTTTACTGTAAAATAAATCATTGGCTTGATATACGATAAGTATAGTACGTTACTACCCTACCATATGTTTTTTATATGTTTTTCATGAAAATGGAATATTGTTGTGTGCGCACGGACCTCTGCCTGAAAGGGTAAGTTAGATCCGGCTATCTAGTAAGATTTTTGTTCCCACGCCCTGAGGTCTATACCATCCTCTGCGTGACTAGCTCGTCTTCGTTTCTACCTTTTTTCTTTGTCTTTTCAATTCCTCGTCCCCCGTTTTCGATTCCGATCGTGCGGTGCCCCGTCAACCAAATTATTCACTTGAACTAGCAATGACTAACGTATCCGCAGGCGCAAAGCGATCCTGGGAGGGACACCACCATGGCGAGTTAGATGGACATGCCCGTTCGCCTTCACATCCACATTCGAACCCTCCGTCTTATAAGCGACAGAGGGGGAGAGAAGAGGGGAGAGGCTGGCGGGAGGAGAAGCGGGGAAAGAGGGACAGTCGGGATAGACGGGAGTATCGTTCTCGGGAACGTGACCGGGAAAGGGAACGAGATAGGGAAAGGGAAAGGGAAAGAGAGCGAGACAAGGACAGGGATCGAGAAAGAGGCAGGGAGCGGGATCCGAGGAGGGCGAGTGAGTATAGTAGAGACCGGGATCGACGCGACGGTCGCGAGAAGCGGAAAGACGACGAACGGCGCCGTACGCCTGCTACCACCGATGGACCTTCCTCTACTGTCCCGAATGGACGTCCACCTCCACCACCGCAGAGGGCTGACTCGGACAAGGAAGAAGGCGAGTGAGTGGACGGGTCTTGGCTTGTTGCTTTCGTTGGCTCATGGATCTTTATTCTCTTTTTTTGTCAAGGATATCGCCCCACACGACGCCGACACCGCCCTCTCGAACCCCTTCAGATCGAGTGCAGACAGAACCACCACAGGTAGAGCCACCACGACCGACACCATCCAAGCCCAAACTAGAGCCAGAGCTCGAGCTTGAGATGGACGTGACAGCGTCCGAGGAAACATCCCGCGCAGCACGACGTGTTCGGAGGCAGGCTATCCTCGCGAAGTATGCCGGGATTGCGAGCAACATGCAGAGCGTCAGCCCAAGCCCGGGACCACCAAGCAGTGGGGTCCAACCGCCTCAGCCTGTTTCCTCCATTTCTGATCTACCATCTCAGCCCCACAGTGCGGTCGACGCTCCTGTTGTACCGGGAGAGATGGTGACGAGAATGCGGAATAGGTCGATGAGTAGGTGATTTTGTGTTGATTGGGGTCTCCTCCGATTGATATTTTTCTTTCTTTCTTTCTGCAAGGTAAACGAGATTCGGCATCGCCGACGCCTGAGCCGGGTGCGTTCGAACTTGCAAAGGACGAAGATGAAGGGAAAGCACGTACGAATGCGCAGGCACAAGATGGCACTGGTGAACAGATCTCTGCTGCTGATTACGACCCTAGCTTGGACCGCCGTGAAGATGCACGTATACGAGCATACAATGGTGAACCGATGGCCATCGACGTCGAAGAAGTAGAGGAGGACGACGACGAGGACGACGTCGACGACATGTTTGCAATAGCAACCTCGGAGAAGAAGAAGAAAAGGGTCAAGAAAGTCAAGAAAGTCGTGGTATGTCGCTCGTCCTCTGGTACATCAATTCCATGTTCATGTTTCCTTACAGAAACCGGCCGCCCCGTCACTGATTACGACAACCATAGACTCCGCATCAGATCCAGAGGGTTACTATCAAGTCATTCTTGGTGAGCAACTAGACGGTGGTCGTTACCAAGTTTTCTCGTCTCTCGGAAAGGGAATGTTTGCAAATGTCGTTAGAGCCCGCGTTCTTCAAGACGCCGGTGAGAGTGGCAAGGAGGTTGCAATCAAGATCATCAGGAGCCAAGAGTCCATGTCCGTTTACCTCAAATTCCTACGGTTTTCCCACTGATGACATGTACAGGTACCGCGCTGGTGTGAAAGAGGTGCAAATTTTGAATAAATTGAGGCAAGCCGATCCGGATGACAAGAAACATATCGTTCGCTTAGAAAGAACGTTTGAACACCGCGGGCATCTTTGCCTCGTTTTTGAGTCACTAAGGTGTGTTATCGTGTGATGCCCCTCCTCCCTTTCCATTCCTGACGATTTGGAACAGCATGAATCTCAGGGACGTTGTCAAGCGCTTTGGCAAGGATGTTGGCCTGAATATAAAGGCCGTAAGAGCTTATGCGCATCAGCTCTTTCTTGCCCTGAGTTTGCTCAAAAAAACTAACATCATGCACGCGGACATCAAACCTGACAACATATTGGTGGGTTCTGCCATGGCTTGACATCTGTCAGTACGTTAACGGCTGTCGCAGGTAAACGAGCACAAAACACTCCTGAAACTGTGCGACTTGGGTTCGGCCTCTGATGCCTCCGAGAATGACATCACTCCTTACCTAGTCAGTCGCTTTTATCGCGCCCCCGAAATTAGTACGTTGCTATGAGTTAGTGATGTTCCACACCTGACGTACTGTTCCTAGTTCTTGGAGTGCCGTATGATCCAGCGCTTGATGTCTGGTCCATTGGATGCACACTTTACGAACTATACACTGGCAAAATCCTTTTTCCTGGACGCTCAAATAACCAAATGCTCTTACTCATGATGGAGTTAAAGGGTCGTTTCAACGCCAAAATGGTCAAGAAAGCGAAATTTGGTGATATGTACTTTGATGAACAGGGTGGGTTTGAGAGCGTGGAGACGGATCGTGTGACTGGAGCCGTGAGTATCTGCCATCTTTGGTTGCAAGGGTGTCAGGTCATTTGACCTTTTTACCCAGAATGTTGTACGCAAAGTCCACGTATCGAAGCCTTCTAGGGATCTTCGTTCCCGCCTGATGCCTCCCTCGTCTGTCAAGATGAAAGACGACGAAATGAAGCTACTACTCTCATTCATCGACCTACTGGACAAATGCCTTGCGCTCGACCCATCGCGTAGATTGACACCCAAGGAAGCACTCGTCCATCCTTTTATCAGAGGATGAGAATACCATACGCCCCGTTCACCTAATTGCTGTAGTAGTGCCCGCTTCCATGTATTTATAATTTTGTCTTCTGTTCTTCTATCAAGTTCGAATTTCCACATCTGACAACTACTGGTCTATAGGTGTGATCATGCGCATAGGGGGGCGGATATTTTCCCTGGGTCACTGGAGAATCGTGTCTGCGGACTATATATCCGTGTCGTGCAAGTGGCGTGGTGCGACAATTCCGAGTTGTTCCTCTGACACCCCCGCGCGCATTCTCTCTCCCACTATTCATGGCGTCTCGTGTAAAGCGTCTGTTCTCTCAGAGGAACGGTAAGACGGAGCAGCCTGCGTCCCCAAAGGCTGTCGCGCCGGCCAATGGGACTCCAAAGGCAATGCCCGCGGTCAAGGTGAACGGCTCCGTGCCCAAGGCCCTCCCGTCATTCGACCAACTGCCCAGGTTTCACGAGTTCAACGGATGTGCTTGGGAAGTATGGGGTAAGGACGACGAGTTGGGGACGATCAATCTGTTGACGGAGGATGTCGTACAGAGGGCTGCACGAGAGGAAATTAGGTGCGTTGCGTCCGCGATGACGTTTGGTGTCGAATTGCTTGCTCATATTGGGGTCATGCCATTTTGGACGTACAGCTCTGGGAGGGCCGTCTCGTTGAATTGGTGCGTCGTCGGATACCAGTGAAACGCCGCCGTTGGACGATCTCGGCTGACTTGAAGGGACCCATGGTGTGATCTATAGGCCAATTCATTTTCCTTCCAGGGTGCGTTTTGTTTTCCGAGTTCGTGCGCGGTGTTTTGACTGAGAATCGTTGTCGATACTGTGTAGCCCGTCTTTGGACGCAAGATTCCGTCGATTACGACGTTTGTCAAGGACTCACCTTCGATTCCGATCAGGGACGACGTAATACACATCGTGCGTCCTCTTCACTCGGAGTCTCTACGCCGGTCACACAGATTCATTGTACTTCTTCCTGGGATATTTTTAGAATACGCAATCCGGTTCGCAGTGGGACGGTCTCAAGCATTATGGGTTGAGGGATTACAACGTGTTTTACAACAAGTACGTCCAGCTTCGGTTCGAAACGCGTTCGTTGTTCAACCCCTCCCCCGCCCCCCTTTCCTCAACAAAAAAACTACCGATTTGTTAGCACGCCCGCCGAATCGCTTTCAGAGGGTGAAATGGAACTCCACGATCCGACCGAGATTGATCACGCCCGTGTGAAGCTCGGAATGCATAGTTCGTTTTTCCAGCGCCTTTCGTATGTCCATGACGACTGACGGCATGTTTCTTACGTGTGTCACCCCCCTAGACTGGTCGAAACACGGTATATGTGGACGTGGCGTCCTCCTTGATCTCGTCCACTACTACACTGCAGACGGTGATGCGCTCCCCTACGACCCTTGGACAACCCACCCTATCAGCGTCGCCGAGCTCGAAGCGTGCGCCAAGAAGCAGGGCGTGACGTTTAGACAGGCGGATATTCTGCTCATCCGCGTTGGATTCATTCAAAAGTATTACGCTGTTCAGAATGATGCCAAGGCGGCTTTGCGTGATGGGGGTCGCGAGACGGAGCGTTTGTGCGTTGCATTCTTTTTTCTGTGTGTTGCCTCTCGAACGTGAAGCTGATATTTCTCTTTTTGTGTTTTTAAAGTGCCGGTATCGAGCAGAGTGAGGATATGAAACGCTTCTTATGGTACACCGTGCCTTTTCGCTGCTAGCGACAAAAGGAAAACTGACACGCGGTCGCCCCCCAGGAACAACCATTTTGCTGCCATTGCATCAGACCAACCTTCCCTCGAGGTATGTGTGGAAACCTTAGGGTGCCAATTACGAGCTGACAAACGTTGCCTGTTCTGACAATAAAATAAAACAAAAGCGTTGGCCGGCACCTGAAGGCGTTCCACAGCTTCACCAGGTAGATTAAACGCACGGGTTGGACTTCTTTGCATATTGAGACTGATATGCACTCTTCTCCCTTCCCTCTCTCGCTCAGACCATCATTGGGTGAGTGACATATCCCCCCAATCGAAAGCATGACCATGTTGAAATTACTGCCTGTCCCTGTTCTACGTGTAACAAGATTGTGGGGAATGCCCATAGGTAAATTTCGTTTTTGAACAGACTTGATGTCGTCACGCTCCATTTACTCGTCATCCCCCCCCTTCAAGGTGAATTCTTTGACCTGGAAGCGTTATCGCAGGTATGCAAGGAAACGGGAAAGTACACCTTCTTCTTCACATCTTGGCCTTTGAACATGTACGTGCACGAGAGTCTTTTTAATTGCTAGAGCCTTGCCCCCTCATCTCTCTCTCTCTCGTAGCATTGGCGGAGCAGCGAGCCCTCCAAACGCCGCGGTGAGCACTTGCGCCCGCCATTATGAAAAGTGCGAGGGTTTCTGATCAATGAGACTAGGCCTACTTTTGACGAGTCCAAATGACTCGGCGTCGAGATTTCATTCGAATTCTGCTGTACATATGGACGCTTTCCGTACACCGTATTTGGCGTTGGTGATTCGCGAGGGAATTCCAACGCGGATTCGGAGTGCTGTGAATATTATTGCTTTATTGCTTGAATAACATTGTAATTACGTCGTAAAAAAAGTCGTCACGTGCGTTGATCCAAAAAAAAAAAGAGAAGAGAGAAAAGAAAGCCAACGTATAATTACATAATGTCCTAAGGGGTTTGGTTATCCGTATGGTACTTTATCGCTGTGGTTCATGTTGTCAATAGTATAGAATAAGCCTACGAACGAAAGAGAGAGGAGAACACCATGCGAGCAACGAGTTCTAGGTGGGAGTTCATACGGCAAGACTGTGTCGCCTCGCATCGTCGGCCTCGAGTACCCTGCGAAGGCTATTGCTGCCCCGCGCCGTGCTGCTCTGGGCACTTCGTCGTCGACCATCCGTGTTGACCCAGCCGTTCGCAGTGCCGTTGCCGTATTCAGCGTCTGCCTGCGTGCCATCGCTCTCGTCGTCGTCGTCAATGGGTATAAATGGTCGTGATTTCTTGCGTCTAACAGAAGAGTCATTGCTCGTCGAAGAGGAGCTCGACGTCGCCGTCGATGGTTTCGGGGCAGGAGGTTGGAGAGGGGAGACTGGACGTCTGGAAGGACCGTCCAGCGACGATCGTCCGTCCGTGTCGTCGCTCTGAACGTTCGGTGTCGAGATGCGCTTTTTCGGAGCTGTCGTAGTCACCGGTGCCGGAGGTACCGAATCCGGCTTCCGCATTTTTCTGGAAATCATCACGTATCAGTTTGCGATGATATCGTGGGGACTGAGCTTCAAACTCACGTGTTAAGCCTGGGTTCAGCGTAATTGACACTTTTACGGACTCGACGTTCGCGCCCACCTGCAGGTACTTCGGATTCGGAAGCCGATGTAGCACCGAGAGGTACGGGACTTGACATACGAGGTGTTGGTAACTGAGATACTTGGGGTGTGGTAATGGGTGTGGTTGCGGGTGTTGACAGGAAAGTTCGTGATGTGGTTACAGAGGTTGCAGCAGAAGTTGGGGCATCAGTCTCTGGCGTGCGCTGTCGATCTCGATCTTTTACCAAAAGAGAGTCAGATAAGTAACATTTGATAACAGGGGGAAAGGTGGAGTGCCCACACGTACCAGATGTGTGGGTATCCAGTGGCGGAAGTATCGTACGGCTTCTCGGGGAGTTTGTGACATCCTTCAATCCAGAGCCCTCCTCTTCCTTGCGTCTCTTTCCCTTGACCCTCAACGTCCCGAGGTCAGTATCTTCATGAACAACGTCCCGTTCCACCAGTTTCGACTTCTTTTCTCTTCTCTCTTTCCTCGCTCGCGCCGCGGAATCCAGCTCCCCTATGAGACCTGATCCTGAGCTGATTAACTCGTCAATCTGTCTTTCTTCATCGTCTTCAGCTAACCCAGCGTTCCTACGCTCTGGCGACCCGAGGGCAGGGCTAGCCGCTCTCGGATGTATTGGACCCTCAGGCCTCTCCGATCCTATCGATGTGCTGACATCCGTATTGACAGAAAGTAACCCACTCTGCCTCCGACTCGGTTTCCGTTTCGTGGACGACTCACGTTCCGCCAAGTTGATCTGAAGTGGTGTTGGCAAGGGCGGCGGCGGAGAAGCTACCCGAGGTGGCAACGGTAAGCGAGATGAAGATGGTCTGTCCTTTGCCTTCCGACGTGCCGACGAGCTAACGTGGACGACATCGTCCTCATCTGCTTCCAGAGAAGACGCCACCTCGTCATCCTCGTAGATTCCCGGAAAATTCGGAGCGCGGGAAAGTCGTGGCATCTGCGGAGATGTGTACGGATCCGACATGGGTCGGCGCGCCTTCGGGGGTGGTTTGGGTTCCAACGTTGGGGAAGGTTCACTAGGCGTGGTATTCAATGACTGTTGTAACAAACCAAGGTGTTTCGAGAGATTCGATGTCTAAGACGGGGTAGGATAAGTCTAGGGAATGGAATGCCACAGGGCGGCATGGAGGCGTACCGCAGCTTCCGCATCCGCGAGAATTCTCCTCGACTTCTGTTGTTCCTTCTTGAGTTGTGTGGCCAGCGCAATCTCAGAAGCGCGAAGCCGCAGATTCTCGACATATAGGGTAGATATCTCGGCTTGGAGTTCCTCAATTCGAACGCTCAGGGTAGAATTAAGTCTAATATCCGGATAAAAGGCTCAGTGTCGCTCTTGGCATGAAAATACGGGCCTACTTCGTGATGTGCTTGTTTGCGAGCAGGAATTTCTTCTTGACTGCCACAAAGTCAACACCGACGGTGCAAAAGGGATGATGAGACTTACAGTTTTCGAATTCTGTGAGGGCGTCGTTCTGCCTGACGTTCAAGGACGCCCGAGAGTCCCTCCGACTCATCGTGCGCAGAAACGATTGGTTGTCAGTGGCTGTTTCGACTTGTCCCGCAACACGCGCTGATATCGAACAAGTACGGAAGTCACATGACCATCATAACGCGTCCAGGTCTCTGCCTCGAGGCTGCACTGCTCTCCTTCAAATTCCCTTCTTCGGCCCACTCCCAGCCTTTTTGTTCTGCTCGTAGAATAGTCATAAATAGAGTACACGTGTTACAGATAGCTCAATATTCCTATTAATCTTGGCTCGTTTCGACCGTTCGCACGTCCCGCAGCCACCCATCGAAATCGACGTCCTTTTCCAGTAACTCACTGACACGATCCACGTGCCTCTCAACATCAAACTGAGAACTATAGCCCATCCCAAAGTTGCCGTTGTTCGTCCGACCAGCAGTAGGAGACCCCTTCTCAAGTTGAGTTGACGTAATTTGAGGAAGGAAGCCACTCGGGTTCTGAGCATACGAGAGCATAGGACTGACCGGAGAGTCTAGCAGCAAGTTGGCCTTCATTGGTGAATCGGCGGGATCCGAATCCGGCGCAGAAAAGTACGACTTGACTGATTTCGTCGGTGATGGAATTTTCTCAAGAAAAGCCTGTGTATCTGCACCCGTGGCAAGCTGATCATTTCTGCCGGGAGTCAAAGGTGCGGGGGATACAATCCCAAGGGAGTCCATATCATATCGATGGGATGGTGCTACGCCAAGATTCGGACCTCGGGGGTCATCTCGAGTGCCAGGTACTATGTCCAAACCCCCATTTGGCGACATTGCCTTTGAATGTTTGGAAACGGGGTTGGAGTTCTGCGATAGGGTTCGTAACCTCTTAGCCGGTGGAGTGAGAAGAGGGTCATCCGGAATACCATCGAATGACGTGGAGAACCCTCGAGATCGTTTCCCTGGATGCGCAGTATGAATTTGTGGCGGTAAGGAAGATGACATATTGGCAGGGTGGGGCTCCGCTGGTATAAGCTGGCGATCCTCAGGAGGATTTGCAAGCGTTGACGGCGGTGGCGTTGACGATGATGCAGGGAGGGGCAAAATCGGTGACGGCTTTGCGCGAATGAGTATCACAGAACCAGCCAATGGTGTCGATGTCTCTAGATGCGCTGGGAACGATGGTGGGAGGTACGGCTATAGCGGAACGGGGATCAGAAAATCTATGTCGCATGACCTAACTGTGTCTCACTGTTTCTGGTACATCTGCAATCTTGGGCTCAGCTTCCTTTGCGGGCAAGGTTTTTAGGGGTCGCTTGGAACCAGTTTTGTCAGTATCAACAGGCGCTGCGATCGCTTGTACGTTGAATGCTTTTGAGGGTTTAGATGACTTCGACTTATGTGAGGGTGTGGGAGAGGAACCACTCCGGACGGCTGGACGCGACAGAGGTCCTTTGCCCCTCTTATTGATGATCGATTTTGCTGCTGGTTTTACGACTGCAAAACTAAGGGTGCGGCTTCGCTGTAGTTTTTTAGCCTTGCCTTCAGCTGCAGTTGCTGCTACGACTGCCCTAGTAGGAGCGGGTGCAGAGCCGCTTGTCGTATCATGCCACGACTCGGAAGCCACAGACACCTGCCACCTTCTAACCTTTTCCTTCGCGGCGCGCAGGGTCGTGGGGGAAACGTCTCGAGGAAGTCGTCCGTGCCCGCTAGCGTCAGGTTGACTAAGCTCTGCGAAGCTTGCGCGACTAGGTTTCTGCGAGTCAGGTACGAGGGAAGCGGCGATGCTAATTTGCTGAGATGCGTTGGTCTTTCCTTTGAGCCGTCTACTTTCCTCCCTCTTTTTCTCCCACTCCATCCATTCGGATTCTTCATCTGGCAACATCCAATTCGTGTCTTCCTCGGGTACGCATGGATCAGTTATGGATACTGACCAAGGCCTTCCCTTCACACATCCCAGCTTCAAAGTTTGGCTAACGCGCGCCCAGTCTCCACTCGATGCCTCGCCTTCTGTCGCATTAAAGACATCCTGTATCTCATCCCTCACCTTCTGGACACGATGGTCACACAAGGGGGAGTTCGGACGCGAAGGGGGTGATAACATGTCGCGTTGAGTGGAGAGGACCAAATGGACATCGCGTAAGAACTCTGCATAGCTTCGTTGCTTTGCAGGTGCAACCGCCGACGTGTTATCGGGCAAACCCTTCCGCGAGCTGTTGGGCTCATGAAAAGACGGGAAAACGGGAGTGTAAAGAGACATTGTACGTCTCTGCAAAATCAAGAGAGACCCGATCGCAGCGCAGCGAGTTCGCTGAGATGTCGACGAGATTGCGGGATCATTCAGTTAAGATACAATAAAAGACGAGAGTGAAAACGTACGTGGACTAGCCGTTGCAAGGGGAAGTCGGCAACACTTGTTGGCCACCGTGACGGTCCAACACAAGAAATGGTATTACGTAAGTCAATCATAACATGATTATGTAATACAAACCTCGGTGGCGGTGACCTACCTGCCATGACATATATTTGGGCCCCTTGTCTGGCAAGGCTCTAGCTAACACCCAAACAAGACAGCATGCTACATCCCACGTTCCGTTGATCTTTGGGTCCAGAACAATGGCGGTCGATCGCCATGGCAGCTGGATTCGCCGAACTAGGCGCATTGGGCAGGCATTGTAACCGATTATTCAAGCAATTCTCTATCTAAATTCCGAGCGTTGGAGTACTCTGGCGGACAGCAGTAAAATCGCGATCAGATCGCTCGCCGCCGCATCACACTCGACTGCTCGGAATGCGAGGACTGATAGATCGGCCATTCAAGCAAATGATACTCTTTTCCGAGGCGCGGCACTCGTGGTGTCTTCCGGTGCGGTAATTTCGGCATCATCGTGTTTTCGCAGCCGACTTTTGGACTCTTTTCTGGACCTCGCCTTCTCCTTCTTTGCTTCTGCTCGTCGTTTTGCAATCGTGACCTTAGCCTCCTCCTGGGAATAATAATAAAATAAGTGTGATCGAAATACTCCATCTGGTGATTTACCAGTCGCTTTCTCCTGTCGCTCGCTTGATTCCGATCATTCCGCCCACCCCGATATTTACCAACCTGCACACGACATTCGACAGTGAGCCGATTGCCTTTTGGTTGAAATCAGCCCGGTGGACTTCAGTTACCTGTGGTCGATGATGTTTCTCTGCCTTCCGTAACCCCTTTTCTTCCTGCATATTAGCTACCGAAAGCGCAAGCTCCAATGCATCCTGTGAGCATGGGAGCGAACAAGCTCCGGTCATCAAGAAGAACAAGGGCTTCGATGGCGAGGCTGACCTTGCCGTGTTCGTAGAAAATTTTCGCCTTCTTCTCCTTCGAGACAGATAAAGGCACTGCAAGCGCCTGATTTGATTCTGTCATTGCACCTGTCCAATGTTGCAACGCACTTGTGATGATAGAGCCTGGGAGTGCCATACGTAGCTGTCCATCAATCTGTATTAGTCAGCTGAAGTGCTCAACAGAGTTTCATTTAGGTGGCGATAGAACCGGGTTAGACGATCACCTTGGCAAGGCTGGAACCTAACGAAACTTGACAACGCTCATTGCATAGATATTTGTCGTTTCATTGTTTCAATTAACGCGAATTGACTGCAGCTCCCAACGGAAAGTTCCCCGTTAATACGTTTATGGCATGCAGCTCCCTCACCTCTCCGGACCCGTTACAGTCATATGCAGGGGGATGCACCCAGCTGACGGCAGCGAGGGTTACCCTCCCAGTTACCCCTACGATGACAATTTCCGAATTCATTTCGCTGCTTAACCTCGCCCTCAAAGTTTGTGAGCCAGGGCAGTTACATGTTCAATCAAGTTTTGTAACGGTTCAACCCTCTGACAGCTCTCATTTATCCAAATCGGTGGCTGTCGCCGAACATCAGGTTTCGTGTGACCTGATTTGAGGCGTTTTCCAGGCTAACGACCCGTGTTCCTGCCAACGACCTGATAGTGATTTGTATTTGTTCCTAATCCGATTAGTCTTTCTCGACGACAAACTTTGCGAAACCCTATCAAATGACGCACGGCATCCACCAATCTCTCCTTATGAATGGCTGCGCAATCTGTGTTCGTTTTACACAGATGTGGCGGCGGACTGCGTTAAACGCTAACGTGTCGCCTCCCTTGGCATACCTGTACGTCCTTTGCTGTTGTTGTCCGGATAGTGATCTCATAGCTTTATTCGGAGGATAAAAGGTGGTAACGGTCCCCCATTCATACCATCGCTCTTTTTCTCGCAACACCTCAGTCACTACTTCACTTCTCGTCAAGTTAACCACACGACTCACAATGTGCCGATGGAGACAGTGAGTGCTCTTGCCAGGAGGCGGTCGCCGCTACCCCCTCGCTCATACGCCCTTGCCATCTAGCGTCCGCAACGTTTACCTGTCTTGTGGCCACGCATTTACCCTGGTAAGCGGGTGACTCCTCGTCATTCACGGTGGCCTAACCTACATCGCAGCCCGAGGAACTTGTTAGTCGGATGTCACATGCATGCCATCGTCACTGAATGCATACCCGACAGATCGTCTGCGAGAATCGCAACTGCAAATTCAGCCCCAACCACCCACGCGACTGTGTGCAGCCTAGATGCAAGCAGACTTGCTGGCAATAGTACGACTCCCGTCTTTTTCGAGTCACTTGTCACTGACCATAATCTGGGTTCTATCGTTGCGCTACTAGCCGGCAGTACCCTCAACAATACTGTACGGTCGTCGACCTTTGCTCGCTAACTACTACTTATCCTCCTTTCTCATAGCTCCAAACATCAATAGCATGTGCCCGACTTGCCAACAGGCTGCGATGAGGCACTGAGCGCCGGCCCCCTCGCCGAACTGGATTGTGCGAAATGATAGTCCAAGATAGTCTAGACTCAATTCTCTTGCTGGCGTATAAGCTAATTAACCGTGTTTCTTGACTGTAGCCGAGGAGATACCTCGTGTTGGTATACTGTATACGTGTCACCGCGTCGTTTATTTAAGAAAAATATATACATAATTCTTGGTCCTCTGCATTAACCAGAGAGAGTCTAACGGAAGCATTTCGTTCTTTGTGCCTTGTGGAATCCACCAACGCGGAGTAGACCGGGATCCCTCAATCGCGGAGATCAAACCAACAAAGGGCAATTGGATCACCTTGTGAGTCAACAAAAAGGGCCCGCCGCTAGTATCAGTAACGTCTCGTGAAATCATATCGAGGTACATACTGGCCAACTCCAAGGGCTCCGTGGAGTCATGATTCCGTATCTGCATTTATAGAAATTTTAATAATACATTATATTAGGGTTTTTCCTACGTCTTGGCATCGGCTTGTGGGCATTTCCTAATCCACGGTCACACACGTTATGAAATAAATCTACTGTATTCGCATTTACGCCGTCCCAGTCGAGAAGAAGATGCAGAAGCAGGCCGCGTTGGATGACAGGATTCAAATTGATCCCTATGCGGCCGATAACCGGGTTTTTTTCTCGTCTCGAAGCCAAAGTGAACGCATGTCCTTGTCCCTGTTCGCGCGGGTCGGATACATCAATCCGATATGCGGTCATACGACGTCGGTACGCCATGATACGCGGGACTCCGGGAGCCGTCGAGAACTCCCTGAGCATTGCAGTGGGCCATCGATATGCGTCAGGGACACCACCGGGGTTTTTTTTCTGGTATCGATATTCAGCGGATGCATGACACAATCCACTCAGAGCTGTCCAACTCCACCAGTGCCTAGCTCCACCAGGGCCTAAATTTGAAAGGAAAGCGGAGACTTGAAAAGGACTGGTGTATTTTTTTTACCCTGCTAACGTGACTGACGGCGTACATGCGGGCCCCATTAGGACCCTGACGCCCATACAGATTGTTGGGTGTGGGGAAAGTCGGGAAGCGGGTTCCTTGCTCAGGTAAGCTGATCCTTTTTGATGCGATCGTTGTGAAAAGACACACTAGACACTGGCAGTACACGAGTCCAAAAAGTCGAGGTCCCCATTAACGCATCAACCTTTCCGTGCGAGGTCCTGGAACCCTGTCGGGAGGCGACGGGTCCTAGCTGTGTTCAGGTTGCGTATACATTCAGAAATGCATCCGACTGCCATGACACAAGTCGGGTCCACACTAGCGACTGCCATTGCTACACGAGCAGTGGAGCACTCTGAATACATGTCGAATGTTCGCTTATTTAATATCTGATCACTCAACTCAACGGCCCATTTCATTGTACCTTGCGGGTATGGTGTACGTTACAACAATGAACTTTGTCGTTAGGATGCCGCAGAGAGTAAGTTACCCGACCATGGTACCAGCACCGTGGAGTGAGCAGCCCGACACAACGTCACAATGTTTCGCAGCCCTGAAGCGACTTGCCAGGCACAAGATAGATAGTGGGGTCATCATCACTTTAGACATTCGGACCGACTGTGAGTTACTCCTGTCATACCATTGATACTAAATACGACGATCGATATACCTTGTATTAGGAATCATACGGCATACTCGCCTTCTCACCTTCAGCTTGAGGCGTCATAATAATTGGTAGCGCATAATCATGTGAGTCTGCCAGGGACAATAGGGACACCAGGGTGAGTCTATCAAATGATAAATGATGCACGGTACGCGGGAGGGAACATAGGTGCAAAGTAGTCATTCTTCAGGCCCGTCATATTCGGATTCGAGCGAAGACCTGTCATTTGGTGCCTTTTTCGACCCGTCCACGGAACGTTCAGATAACAGGTTTAGGCAATATAAGAAAGCATCCCCGCATGGTTGTATTACATCGTGAAGTTCCGGGTTGGCCAATTTCCCCGAGGTAGAATTATGTATGTTGGAGCATATGGTGATTTTTTTGCATGGGAATGGTTCAGGGGAAGGCAGGTAATCGCCGATGGGCCACGGGAATTGCCATTGACTAAATTGATTGATCTGCCGGAAATCGCTTCTGTGCCTTGGTCCTTCCGGTGGTCAAGACTCAACGATAACCTCATATTGAGCCTCAAACGGAATAGTCGTGCAGTTCCTTTGGAAGGCGGGTGTTTCATGAAATCCCACTCTGTTAGCTTACAAGGATGTGTGGGAAATCCATTTGTCTGACTGTCGACAATGCTACGGTCATCACTGGTACATAGCGACGGCGCGGCGCTACTGGCTAATTTAAGTTCCCCATTAACTGGGATGACAAGGAGGAGCGCCGCCGCGCAGGGGTCGCAGACGCGGAAGACGATGATAAACATCCACGTCGTCAACGAGACGTACCTCCAATTGTACCAACTCTGGGATTGCACACCGTCCGTCGACACCAAACCGAGAATTCATGTCGGAGCCCCTTGAATGGTGTGATGAACAGCAAAGTCAAGGATGACGTTACTCCCCGCAGCGTTTTCCCCCTTGCTGTCACTGCTAAGTAGCTTATGTTCACGATCCGAAGTATCGAACATGACACGGCCCGGCGATGTTAAATAATGTGGAAATGTAAATGCCAGAGAAGCTGTCTTGATCGAGGCAACTTTGACTTCGAGACAGAATGGCGACACCTGTCATGGAATCTTTACCGTGAACGAAAGACAAGGCATATTACCCTGGGGTGTCACAACGCTTCAGCTGTGCCGGACAGTATCTCGTCGACAGTTATGGGAGTTGGGACTGCGGTCTTGCATGGGTAGCTTACAGCCACCACTCCTGCGGCTAGGAGGCATTGCATCTTCAGATAAGGGAAGGAAAACGCTAGACCGCGGAGGGGTTGAAAAGCCGACTATTACCAACTTTGGCGAGTACAGTGTTTCGACGGCAGTCGGCCGAGGATGGTTCCACTCGATCCATGTTTGACGGAGCTGGTGCTCGCCGGGTGGCGCAGATGTGACACATTTATACTGCGCTCGCGAGTCCGATGAGTTGGTTTTGTGCAGATTGTCTTGTTGGTCGCAGCGGGAGACCTCCCCATTGATGTATGCAAGAGGAAAGCTAAGAGGGTTCCATGCACCTGCCAGCAGATTCACATCAGAGTAAGGACTGCTGCACATCAACAAAGTCGGAGTTTGATATTTATAATCGGCTTCTGGGCCGATAGGCTCACAAGCTATATGCCGTGCGGCGCCGGGTACTCGATGGATTCCCAATCATGAATAGTTCTTCCGCGTTCTGAAAACCCGTCGCCCGAAAGGTCCGCACGCTCTTTGTACAAAAGGAATATTATGCTGTTTATGTCGTCAGTTGATACCCCCAGCTCGCTGGCCCGCTGGAGATGGCGACAGAACGTGATCCATTGCTATCCAGCAGCGCTCACGGCAGCGTCGACAAACAGTCGCGTTCGACCACCGGGCCGCTTGAGATCTCAAGGTCGACACGTTATGCAATTCTGGCTGGCCTTTGGTCAGCTACGTTTCTTTCGGTCAGTGCCTCTCAGCATGAATCTAGACGTTTTTGACGATCTCTCTTCGTGTGACAGTCTCTCAACAGTATGTACCATTCTTTTGGTGTGGAAACGGTCTAATAAAACCCGTAGCCACCCTGGTTGCGACCTGTATGCGTTCAAATGTTGTCTCCAATTCAGCCATAATTGACCACTTCCGGTCCAGTGCTTCCCTCAATCTCATCGGAGTTCAAGAAGTCCAACCAGGCGAGTTGGTTAGGAACATCGTAAATGCTTATGGAATACGCCATTCCGACCCTAATTGATGTACCCTGGTCCTCAGATACTTGTTGGCAGTTTGCACATTTACGCCGCTTTACGGTCGCCTCTGCAATGTCTTGGGACGGAGAGGTGCCAATCAAACGGCGGTCATTGTCGCGGCGTTAGGAACTGCCGCATGCGGGTATTCAAGAGACATGGAAACGCTTACTCTGGCTAGATTCGTACGTCCCCTCAATTGTATCGCTGACTCAAAAGATTAACGCCAGGTAGCTGTCTGGTATGGGGGGCGGAGGTATTCTGACGACCTCATCGTGAGTTTTGGAATATTCTGGATCCGATCCGATCCAATCTTGACGCCCATTATACAGGATCGTTATCAGCGACATGTATAGTTTGCGTGTCCGTTTCCGTTTCCATTGATTACGCTGCGATGATCATTAACATGACACAGTCCAGGGGCTTAGCACAAGGCTTTGCCGCTTTATTCAATGGTGTATGTTCCCGATCCTCGGTTTTTCATGTGGCGTTATTCAATTCTTTTAGCTCGGCATGGGACTTGGAGGACCCGTTGGGGGTCTTGTCAGTGATTTGTGAGAACCGTCTGCCTTCATCTTGCCGAAGGTTTAATTTATCCTGTTTCAACAGGTTTGGATGGCGATGGGCGTTTATTCTGCAGTTACCCCTTTTCGCATTATCACTCATTCTAACCACATATAATTTGCGCTACGTAACCCCCGTAAGCTGTGTTGTCACAAGTTCCGAACCAACTTTCTAATACCTCTGCAGGGAAAGGCTAAAAGTACCAAGGATGTGCTAAAGAGAATTGACTGGGGTGGCAGCTTCACACTCCTGGTGGCTGTGTGTTGTTACATCTCGTTAACCAGAATTTGGACAAATTGACTTTGACAGGTGGGAGCTTTCTTGACGTTCCTGAGTATGAAGTTCAATGAAGACTACACGGTATATTTTTTGTCGCTCTCCTATTCCATAATCTGATCTTGCCATAGTGGGATGACCCCTGGGTCATGATTCCGCTCTCCTTGGCCTGCGCCTTTTCTATTGCATTCGTACTGGTGGAGCTGCTGGTTGCCCCAGAGCCTGTGCTTGCACCGTTCCTATTGAAGCAGCGCGTCCCTGTTTTGGTGGGGATAAGCAATTTTCTCGTCTCCCTCAGCAATTTCTCGGTCATGTATTTTTACCCCATGTGGTTCCAAACTGTAGCTTTAACGAGTGCGTCCATAGCAGGTGAGGCATGCCTTTTGTGACGTGTGTCACGACGTAATAGTAACAATGAAAGGCCTTCATTTGTTGCCCAATAGTATCTCCATGTCTATCGGGTCGCTGCTCGCTGGGTGAGACGTTCATGTCCTGTGTTTGCTACATTCAGAGTGCGTTGACGGATTAATAGTTGGATGATACATCGCACGGGAAAATATAAAACGATTAACCTCGTTTTCGGCCTCTTTCCATTCATCGGAACTGTCTTGATTACTCTCATTCACGAAAACTCGGGTCCACTGCAAACATGGTTCAGCATTGTGATTTTTGCAAAAATTTCTCCTGTGTCGCATCAGGCTGACCAGGAAACAACAGATCCCGCTTGGCTTCGGAAACGCTGTGGTGTTGCAAACGATGCTGAGTACGTGCGAACGCGTTTTCCGATAGGAAACATCAACGTTTGACCGTTCTTCATTGCTACTATCAGTTGCATTGCTAGCGCATTTGCCCGGTGCGTATTAAGGGGAAGCGAACATGATCATATCGAACTCACGATGATGCACAGAGAACTCGATGGCTGTTGGCACAGGTTTCGGACAGGTTTTCCGTGGCGTCGGTGAGTGACCGGCCCTACCCTTGCTGTGAATGCCATTTGACGCGTTTGTGTACAGGACAAGTGTGCGGTGTCGCCGTCTCATCCGCCCTCTTCCAATCCAAACTCAACTCGGAATTGCGCGCACGGATCCACACGCCTGACGCGGACGAGGTGAGGGTCACGTCATATACCACCGTCCCGGGCATCGCCACCGACCCCCATTTATTGTCACAGATGATCAGTCGCATTCGACATTCGACGACGCTCGTTGCACGACTTGCCCCTGATTTACAGCGTGCTGCGAGGGATTCGTACGCCATCTCCCTCCGTGCGGTGTTTTTGCTTGCGGCATGTTCGACGCTCTTGGCATACATAGTTCGACTTCCGGTCAGTCGTGTCGTTGTGCTCTTCATGACATTTGATCCAGGGTGCTGACCCGACGACGTTTGTAGATTCCTGATAAAGATCTGGAGCAGAGTGGGAAGACGAGAGTGGACGCTACATCGAATGCGTCTCGGGCGGAAGCACAGACGACACGAACTGCACGCGCGATCCATTCGGACGACGACGAAGTAGATGAATAGGGAGATGAAGACAGCTTGGTAGTGGACACCCCCGGTGCACGACCGCGACGGCGTCAGCTTTCAAGTCCATCGACGAGATAGTGGACCCGGTGCTCTGAATAGTAGGAGCGGGTCGGACCGAATTACTATTTTAGATCAACCTCACTTTGAGCGTGGTGGTTGGGTGTGCCACCGCTCGAACACGGCTTTTTCGCATACATTTCCTCTCTATGTTGCTCCCCGTCGCTGGGAAAACGAATCAACGACTGGGACACGGCCCGCAGACGAAGACTGCTTCACGTTTGTTATTGGGTACTTATTACGATATCAATGCACTTCTCTTTTACATCTTGACTGGACCGCATTTCAAAGTGAACCGTGAACGTGACCAACGGTTGCTTCGTGAAGCAGAAGCATCGTCCCTCGGCCGAGCCCCACGGATAGATAGCACCGAAGCACTCCGGTACAACCTTCTTCGAGACTTACTCGCCCTCCGATCGCCTTCGTGATCGGTCGGATAACAACGGATCCACCCACAGACAGAATCCCAAATCGAACGTTGGATATCCATCCAAGAACACCCACGATTCTGTGATTCTGTGATTCTGCATTCTTCCCTTTCTATTCTTGCGTCAAGGACAATCCACCAACTCCAAGGTCTTTTTTTTGCGATATCACATCTTTCTTTATCGGAGATGGGCCCGTATTACCCAACAAGGGGGGAATTGGGAGGGGAGGGGGCACATGTGAGCGAAAACGTTTGTTTGAAATTGATATCCGTAAGACGTTGTAGCACTACCACAGAGTATCCCGCGTTGGGTTGATTATCAGGATCGGGTCGCGAAAACTTGAGACGGCGTGATCCCTAGATAAACGTGTTTGATATCTTCAAGCCCCTCCCCCTCCCTCCCCGAACCGGTCAAAGCCGGAATAGAATGCAGATTAATATTGTGTCAAGCTGGAATGGATTCTGATTGTTCCTTTTTTTGGCTCAAAGGCCATTGTTTTTTTATGCTACCATCCTGAAAGGTTGGCCACGGGGTATGATTGGGGTATGAAGATACAAATATACAAGCAACGGAGGAAGGACAAAACATACACCCACAAAACAAAAACAAAAACAAAAGAGATGAGAACAAAAAAAAAGGGGGAGGGTAATGAAACACTCTACCCAAATCACCAACCAGCAAACAAAAAAAGTTCCCAGTCGCCCAAAACCCGTCTCAAAGTTGTGCATCATCCAACCCCATCAGATATCATGCATCAAACATCATTTAAATCCACCCTTGGCCGCGTCGGCGCCCGGTTCACATTTTCCTCCTGTGGGCATTCCGTCGTTCGCCTTCGACACAGACAAACGTCACGAGGACGTCTCCGGTGATGGTTAACCCGTGTGGCGTGATGTGGATCAATCCGGGATTTGATCCTGCAGAGGGCAAGTAGGTCGCGGCGGGTGCTTGTTTGCTATCGTTGCCGGCCATCTATCAGAAGAGAGGGGGGAAGGGAAAGGGGGAGTCCATCAATGAAACGATCTAACGCCCAACGATCAAGAACTTATCGGGTGAAGGAACGGGGAAGGGAAAGGAAGGGAAGGGAAGCAAAGGTGAGAATAGGGTGGATCCCACGTACCAATGATGTATCATTTTCAAACGACCATTTGTAAGATTGTCCGTTGAGCGCTGTAAACGTTCGTGACCTGTTGTTTATTTTTTCAATTTCCATCGAAGCAACAAGGCATCCATCCGATCAGAGAAGAAAAAAAAAGGGGGGGCAAGGCAAGGGCCAAAAAATATGATCTCCGTGATGGACAAGATCCTAGCCGAAAAATGACGGGAAAGATCGGGAGGAGGGAGCCACTCACGAACTGAAGAATTTGCTCCGATTGATGTAGAGTTCGTGGCCGTGTACGACGACCGTACCAGGTCGACCGGACTGCCACACCACACGGCCGACCTCAGCTTCGCTCAGACCATCCATGCTCACTCGTTTGACAGTTGTCGTCGCCGTGGCCGACGATGCGCTGAGAAAACTCGGCGTCTCGATCCGGTAGAGAATCCGACCCTCTGGCGAAACGAGGACAGTATTAAAAGGACTATCCTGTGCCAATGAAAAGTTCATCGTGTTCGGAACAGTAACCGGTCGACGATAAAGGGGGGCTGTGGGCGTTGGGACGGCGCGAATAGAGTCGCGAGCGATTCAGTCAGGAATGCTGGGAGAGCGAGCCGAGAGAAGCCTCGGATTCTGCCACGCTGGGCGCCCCTTGGGCGCAGCTCGCAATTTTGCCAATGAACATCGGATTTCTGTTGCTGTGGATGTCGGCCAGCATGAATGGGACTAAAGCGAATGGTTTTAGCGATCCTAACAAGACTACATCCGCCTCTGAGGGCCACGAGCGAGGCAGTGTGCCATCACTTCTCTGATTGGCTCCGCCCAAAGGGGTAAAGAAGGTCACACCGCCATTTTGCTTCCATCTAAATTTATCGCCAAAAAAAAGTACACAATTATTGCATTTCTTGTCTAATCAAAAAATGACCTGCTCTACATAACACATAAAAATTATCAAATCAAATGATTGGTCTAGTACACAGTTCTACAATCAAGAACACCCATGCTCAACACGAATGGTACCTAGCAAGATGTCAGATACCCGACGACAGACACAGAATACGACGAACTAACCTTATAGATCGTCGACGGTCACCATCGTCGACAGCCGGCTACGCTTGTACGTTCGCGGTACGTCCAGGTTGGGCGGTGCACGCCGCATCGGTTTCCCGACGGCGTGCACCCGGTTCAACAGGATACCAGCAACAGCTTTGCATCGTGCCTCGCGATCCTGCGCGAGCCTCTGGGCCGTTCTCTGGCGGACTAATACCTCCAAATGCGAAGGGCGGGGCATTTTCACGGTAACGGACTGCGATGCCAGTCGCGTGCGCTGATATGGTACGGGTTGCTCGTTTTGAACAGTGCACACGGGGAGCACAAGGTGATCGTCAAAGGGATTTTCTTGTGGGAAGTGGATGGGCTGTGCGGTGGTTGCGCGTGGGGACTGTCGACGGGTGTCGACAGGTGGAGATAGCCGCCTGCAGCTAGGGGGTATGGAGACGGAAGCGACACGCCATGCAGCCTTGGCTAATCCTGGAGAGTATCTGTCGGGCATGCCCATTACGACGCCCGCGTACATTGAGTAAGATGATTGAGTTGGAACTCTAGG
>JBBPQP010000487.1:0-24588 GCA_038092555.1 Boletus subgraveolens
CTACCGCCACCGAGGTTGGCGATATCATCGTGACCGCAGGGTTTGCCCTCGCCCTTATTCTAAACATCGTAGTCGGGGTACAGATGTGGATGTACTGGGGAAAAGATGACAAGGAGGTATACTCGAAGACAACCATTGGCATAGTACATGAGAAAGAGGAGTGGGTACAGCTGAGGCAGCAGAAGGTCGACGTTGTCGTACCCCCAAAGACCCCACTGCCTCCCCCGAGGCATAGCACCGCGTCTCCTTCTGGTAGGAAGTGGGCACGGAAAGTCGATTAAATAGATCCCTGTAATTGGTCTATAAATGATTGACTCTATTTATTCGAGCAAGCATTAGATGACACGCGCAAGGACCGTGGCGAGTCTAGATTTGCCCAAAGATATCGCATGATTACAGAACAGACCGCCGTCGTGGTTTTTGACTTTCCTCCCACTTTTTCCACCATTCGGGGGTCGATGCTGCACGCGTTTCTTGCCACTTTCGTGCCTTCTCCGGGTCAGCCTTAAGGAATGCCTCGAATAGATCGACCACAAATTTCGTCTCTCCCTGGGCCCCTGGCTTCAGTGGGGTAATCTGGCTCTCGTCCAGGTTCATGTTCTAGATCATCACTTAGCGTGTGCGAGATTGATATCCAGAGCGAACACCTCACCTTGAGGATCGACTTGAAAAAGGAATGAGCTCGGCCCATATGTAACCACTTGTTGACAGGGTCCACTTCTGCCTGCGTCCACTCGCGAATTCTGGGGTCCTCCATGTTAATCGGGTGTCTGGCCGCCATAGAGACGGGTGCGTTTCGTTGTTGAAGTTTATCGTTCAACCACGATGATAACTCATCGGAGAGAAGATTGTCACCCATTGGATTAACCACGATGGCGCGGATCTCGGCGTCCTCTGGAGTGCTGCCAACCTCAATATAGTCGTCCTCGCCGGCCACAAGCTCTTCGAGTGGGAGTCGGACACTGTCCTCAGTATCTGGATGAGGGATATGAATATAATGGACCCCCTAGATAGAAGCGATCTTAAATATAACTCGTGTGACAATCTGCGACAATGTTACTCACGGGTTCATCGTGAGCCGCTAATATCATAGTCACGGGTGGCCAAGGTTCTCGAGAGATATACTGAGCAAGATACACTGGCAAAAGAACAGGGTAGGCGGCGGCCTGTCCAAATCTAAGAATGGAGTCAATCTATAGCTATGGTTGCGTACAAGGTTCATCTTGACTGATTGTGGACTGAAACGCATGTTTTCGCTGACGACTGCATCAGTGTAGGAGAGAGCGCGTGTTTTGTCAAGGATATCGAATGGCAAAACGTTGTACGGGAGACACATCACATCGAGTCCCCACTGATGCGCTAAATCGGGAGTGAACGGCTTAGCGAGCTCAATGTGTGTCGGTGGATCGCGGACCAGGATACGGCCGAAATCCACACTAAATCCTACATTAAATATTTCGGAACACAAAATCCCAGGACAATGATGGACTGGGCATACCTGGTAGGTACCTATCGAACGGTGGTTAGCACCAAGAGGGGAACTGTCCAGATGCACCTACAAATCCTCAAATTGCACCGTGGCAGTTTCACTCTGCTAAGCAGTAAGATCAGAGTCGCAAAAGAGTGATGTGACGAACCTGAGATTCTTCCGTGTCAGACTCTGAAGAAACCCAGGCCGTGGCCTCGAGCTCAGCACGTACGAACCATGTTGGTAAGTATAATGGCTGGATGCGCGTTGGTCGGAGTGGCTGGAAACCATTCATAGGGAAATATTTGGCGAGAATAGAGGCAATGACCGTGGCGAACGACACATTAGATTGCCCCTTGCGCGATCTACCAACGTAGCCGGCCACCGAAGCAGCGACACCGATATGAGAGATGGCATCTTCCGGGGAGAAAGCAAAGGGAATTGCTGAAAAGACAAAGGTTAAACCCATGTCACTGCTATGCATCGGGAAAGGACGACCTCTGACTTTGGAGTGATAATTTGGGAGTGCGGAAGCACCCTCTGAGTAGTGTCTGCGGCGAGTTGCAGCGAAGGCTCTCTGAGCAAGATGCGGTCGGGCCAACATTGCCCACTAGATGTCGTTGAGTGCACCTCTTAGTGAACATATCCAAATTGGTCCATGTCGTGATCACGTGCCTACGCGATATACGTGTCATAAGTGATCTTGGTCTAAGCCAGCCAGTTCTCAATTTCCTCAGCAACGATGCCAACGCCGTCCGTGCTGGTCCTGGTCCTCCTGTTAGCCCTTTCGGTCCTCGTCAGCGCAGCGGATCTCTATAAATCACTAGAGCGTCAGTCCAAGGCGCGCACTGAACAGCACAACCTGTCATTTGACTCATGTATCACTTCCAGTGTCCAAACATGCCTCGGAGCAAGACATAAGAAAGGCCTACAAGCGCCTTAGCCGTAAATACCACCCTGACAAGAACAAGGATCCAGGAGCAGAAGACAAGTTTGTCGAAATAGCACACGGTAGTGACCATTCCCTGTGATGTGTGTGCAGGCAGGACTGACGGTGGTTCCAGCTTATGAAGTGCTCTCAGACGCAACTGTAAGTTAAGAACATGCTTCGAATGACGTGACCACCACTTTTTTTTATTACACAGAAACGACAAATCTATGACCGACATGGCGAGGTAGAATAACCGTTGGCTTCCTCCGACCAATGCTGACTGGCTGTCAATGATACACAGGAGGGTCTGCGTGCACACGAAGGCGGGCAACAACAACATGCTAACCCTTTTGACGTATTCTCCAACTTCTTCGGTGGTGGATGTGAGTCTTCCAGCACCTCATATCTTACAAATTCACCTCACGCACCACAGTCGCACAACAGCAGCAACAGCAAACACGTCGAGGACCGACAGCGATGATGGAATTTGAGGTCTCTCTTAGCGATATGTATGTGTTTCCACCCGCGACTATGTTGCCATGAGAAGCTAACCCCTTCCCCAGGTACAAGGGAGCCAATATCGACGTGCGTTTTCCGGTTCGCTTGCTCGTTATGAGTGCTAACGTATTCACATCAGTTTTCATTGAGAAAACATATCCTCTGTGACCATTGCAGAGGTTCCGGCGCCGCGTCTGATCGCGATATTCACACCTGTCGCGGATGTGGAGGATCTGGTGTCAAGATGGCCAAGCAGCAGCTATTTCCTGGTATGTTTGCCCAAACCCAAGTTACGTGCAACGAGTGCGGTGGGCGCGGGACTATGATTGTGAAGAAATGCCCACATTGTGATGGCAACAAAGTCGTCGAGCACATACAACATTATACATTGGATATCGAGCCCGGCATGCCTGAAGGACACGATGTACTATTTGATGGCGAGGGTGACGAGAGTCCTGACTGGGAGGCCGGGGATGTTATTTTGCGCGTGCGCAGTAAGAAAGAGGAGGGTGGTTGGAGAAGGAAGGAGAGTACGCTCTACTGGCAGGAGACAATTGGCGTTGATGAGGTATGTGTCAAGTCCTTCCGGTTAGAGTGTACTGATACCTTCCCACTTTCTCACAGGCACTACTAGGTTTCAAGCGCAATATCACGCACCTTGACGGGCACGTGGTAGAAATTGATCGTACAGGTGTTACACAGCCCGGTGAGTGCTCTGAACAACGTTTTTTGCAACCTGCTGACACGTTTTCAGGCTACGTGCAGACGTTGGAGGGGGAGGGGATGCCCCTGTTTGAACAGTTCGGGCATGGCAACTTGTACATAGAATACAGCGTCGTTCTCCCTATGGAGCTCAGCTCAGACATGCGTCGAAGTAAGGCCCAATACTGTCTTCTGGAAGGACCTGTGACTCATTCCTTTCAACAACAGAACTCAGGGAAGCTTTTTACGGGTCTGGAGATCACAAGAGAGACGAGCTATAAAACGTTAGACTATATAGACAAAGTCTATTAGATACCCAAGTAATTTTTCTGTTTAGTGATTGCTATATTAGGCCGTGGGAGAGGCCGGCCCTAAGGCGAGATGAGTCAGTATATAAACCTGACATGCAGCGGTTTACCTTTTCCTTGGGAAACCCCTTCGGCGTGGCTGCGGAGTGGTACGTTGACCCTACAACTCACGATGTTTTGATCGCTGACTCAAAGTATCAAGCCACTAGGCCGTTGTCTGATGCCTTGTGCTTTCGTCGAAGGCTAGTAGTGATTCACTCTGTCGCTGTTCGACATCAGACTTACTCCCATCGTAGTACGAGGGAAGTGGAACGTCGTGGAGACGGTTCCTAACTTACCACCATCGATGAGTCGAGGTTCCGTCCTTGAGGCTTGATGTTGCGCGAACCGCACATCTGATTAGCGATCGATGAGATACTTACGGAGCTGGCCCGTCGAGGGTCAGTGAAGAGTACGTACCACTCCCCTGAAGCCAGAGTATTGCTGACGATCCACGACAGTCCTGGTGGCAGAGTTGTTGGGCAGAAGTTGTACCGCTTGAGTCAGTTCGGACGTTGAACCGAGACTGAGAAGTCGAGTCTCCTTGCCAGCACTAGTTGTTACCGGAGTACGGGAATATCCCGTTTGTTAACCCAAATTAATTACCCCAGGTCATACAAGTCTTGGAGGATGTCGCGGTAGAGGATTCGTTCTCCCAGTGATTGTCTTCTGAGCCTACATTTCATGTCAAGCTTTGATATGTAGTCGGTTATAAAATGATTCCTTATCCTTGCGGTTGGTTTGTGGCGAAGTGAAAATGGTTAAGACTACATGATAACTTTCATTAACAGTAGGACTAGCAAGTGAAGAGACTAAAGGGTAAGGTTGTCTGAGATCATGCCTTTAAGGGTGTTGGGTGGAAGGGTAAGTTATATTGTAGACTTGTGAGTGGGACCAGGGACATACCAAGTATTTATATGATTTGCGGTCATCACAGCGCTCCAGATATTCTCGCTTAACCGCAAGTCAGCATTGAGTATACCACAATAGATCATTAGAGCTCACGTCTATCAATGTTTCAATTCTCTTCTTGATATCTTGTGGGTTAGGCTGGAACCGCATCGCCAACTGCCGGGTGACTTCGTTGATAAGATCGTTGTGGGTCATCTGCTTCCGGTCCTTCATTACTCGGACGATGCATGCCTAGAAACAGGTTGCAGTCAGATAATACGCGGCAGTAACCAGCCCAGAATACGTCGTGCCTCCGTTTGGTATTGCCGCTCTTCATCAATCCTCTCACGGGTTTCCTTCCGTTCCTCCGTACTTTCCACTTTAGCAGACACGGTGCTAATCTTGATTCTTTGCATCGGGCAAGCGAAACTACTATTGAAGGAGAAGGAGTCTTCGGGATTCACATCTCGGCCCGGCGGATGCTTCTTCAAAATCTTGTACTTGGCACAGGCGAGCGATTGTAGATGGCGTTGCAGTTCTTGCTCTGGTATCAGTGTCGTAGACTTGATCTCCTGTTGACCGAAAAAAACGTCAGCGCGGATCCCTCACGAAGGTGGCTATACCACATACCCCATACGTTAAGAAGCCATCATCCTCCACGTCCTCAAAGAGGAGAAGGATGATCAGGGCAAACGTTGACACATTTAAATCATGCTTCCGGGCTTTAAACTGCACGCGGACATCGGCATTTCCGAGGGACGGTTGCCATGTTAACCTTCGACCTGAGTGACGAGACAGGTAGTAGTGCTCGAAGGACTTGCAGGATCTGGACAGGCTCTCTGGAAGGACACAGGTGGATGCAGTATGCGACATGGGCCAAAATGTCGAGGTCATGACTGTCACCGATATTTCTAACTCGGGAGGCTGGAGGAAAGCGTTGAGCCTTCCCTCGAGGTTTGAAACCTCCGTGGCTTACCGATATGTTTTGGAGGTAGTGTCGATAACTTTGCATGGTCTCGACAGAAATCTTCATGTCGTTGAACATTCCCTCCAGTTTTTGCGTGAATTGGTAACCACACTCGACTTTGAGCTTCGCTAACATGCCACGCTCCGCATCATCGGAAACAGATCTACCAAAAAGTAGACGCTTGGCAAGGTGATTCTTGTAATAACGCTCGAACGCGTCCTTTTCGGTTATGTATCTGAAAACCGTGATCGTCTTGTCCAGAACCAAGTCAACCTCGATGTCTGTTTTCTACATAACAGTAGTGAGTAGCAACGAATCGTAAAGTCCGACGTCAACCTACACCCTTAAGGCCTTTCTTGAGATTTTCGTCAATAAACAGAGAAATAAACTCGGGAGCCTTCTCGTTAAGATTGACAAAGTCTTCAAAAGCCTGTGTGGTCATATGAGCGCAAGAAAAGGCCAACCGCGCGTAAATACCTCATTCAAAGCGCCCTCGAGCTCTCGATTGCTTCCAAAAGCTTGCCTCCACAACCGGTCAAACCTGTCCTTGAGGTCTAGAACATCTTGTACCCATTTCAACGCCAATGTTAAAGTTTGAGGTGGGCCCTGAACACGAGCTCTCCCCTTTCCTTTTCCCTTTGACGCGGTCACCGGAGTGTCAGCCTCATCAATATCTACGTCAACGTCTTCCGCAGCGTCGGTGGCAATAGAAGACTGGTTGATGTCCTTGCCTCTGCGTAGGACGGAGTCTTTGAGCGAACGCCTCACTGCTGGAAGGCCAATGGGAACCATTGTGAAAAGTCGATAGAGGCGATTGAGGTCCTCTACTTTATCCAGGTCGATCATTGAGTCGAGTCCCGAGTTAGGCATGTTGATAACAGTGGACAGGTTCTGGGTCAAAAGGTACTGCTCAAGCGTCCTGAGCAACGGGGGGCCAGTTTGGGAGTAGAGGTAGTGATGTGTTCTCGATGTTTCGGATACGAATCGATTCTCCGCCTACACGACATTAGCAAAATGACGGTAGGCCTGCAAGTATGAGACTGACGCTCCGTAGATACTCTGCAGCATCACAAGTGGACAGTAGACGCTGGGCTTCAGCTTTGTAGAACACTTCACTGGCGGAAAGAATTGCCGGTTCGAGGTCCCTTTTGTAAACTGTCTTCCCGTCCTGATCTACTACGAGCTGGAGGAGCACGTCTACGCACTCCTTCACAGCCGAGCGGCTGATCACGTAGCCATCTCGCTCAATCTGAATCAGAGTCAGAACAGCGGAGACGACGTGATCTTGTATCGGGGCCCGAACGATGCATTTCAAGAAAAGCTCTAAACCTGCATCCCATATTTCAGGCACATCGTTTGATTTCGTGTACACGCGATCCTGATATGCGTAAGCAGCTCATACTTTTGGACGTATAGGAACAAGGGTACCATGTACTTGAGAATGTCCCGCAATTTCGACATGTTTCCGGTATGGTCATCCCACACTCGTCTCAGCGCACGCAACAATAGCTCAGCTTCTTGGCCTTGTTGCATTGGGTCGCCGCTGCCACGACTGGGAAAGGTGGGTACGATCTCCTCATCGGCGAGCCTTTCGATGTTTTCTGTCACGAGCTGACAAACGCCCTTGTACAACATGGAACCACTCTTATAGAGAACCATGTTATACGCAAAGCGATAATTCTCTTCGAAGGAGAGCTTGGATGCATTGTGGTTATGGATCTCGCGTATATTCTTCGATAGACGATTCCATGTTTCCTCTGGAGATATTTCTGCTTCGTGCTACAGCTTCTCAATTTTGAACGCTCATTGATGGTCCAAAGGGGGCGTACCTTCCGTGGTGCTTTCTGTGTAGGCAAGATAGTCAGGGTGCGATGCGTTGAGGAAGATCTGGTTACCCACGATTTTTGGCTTAGTTGCGCGGCGAGCTCCACATGGCCCTGTCAAGTAGCGAAAAAAATCTCTGAAGGTAAGGGACTCACTTGATGCCATCCCTTAGTGACTGACGATATTTTGGTCCATAACCTTACTTGTAACCCGAATCAGGATCATTTGTTTACCCTTGTTAGATTCCAAAGCCTTTGCCAAATAAACCCCAACATTCTCAGTTCAGACAACTACACGTCTCATTAGGTACCTAATTTATGCTACGAAACAACCTGGGAACGAGATGCTTTCACGAACTCGGAAAAGTATTTTCGGAATGCCTTGTTGTCCAAATCCCGCAACTTTGCGGTGAACTCTAGTGCCATGTCTGGCGGCCAATTTTGGGAGGGCAAAAACACGCTTACGAAAAAGTCATGCGCTTCCGTGCCCCTAGTTCTGCACACCACCTGCAGGAAATTAGCTATCTCCAGCAGCACCTTTGATGAGCGTGGTCAGAACCCGGGCTCTGCGTAAGTTTACTTGGCTCACCATGAGCATTTGCCCATCTTTGGGATTAAATTGAGGTGAGGACAAAACTGCAAAGGCCGCAGGAACCAAGCGCTCATAAACGAACCGCTCGAATCCAGGCAAAATCTGTGATCTGGGCGCATTCCCACCAGTCGACGACGGTTGCGGGTTACACCAAACTTGTACGCAGCGTCCGAAGAAAGAGAACGCAGATTTTTGGCTGTTCGGGTCAGAGATATCCTGCGCGAACTGACAGACGTTCTCGAGGACGGACTCCAATGAATTTTTATTTCCTATGCAAACGAGTTAGGCACATTGGCACGTGACGATAAAGGTATTCTTACGCTCGGAAATGAATACGTCATGAAGATCAGACGATATTACGTTGGTAAGGAGCGTTAGATATGAACGCTTCGTATCAACATGGGTTAGACTGTCGTCAGTACCAGCAGCTGGCTGGGAGAGGAGCTGGGCGATGTGAGCATTGAGTGGTCCCAGAAGTTCGTTTAGAACATTGAACATCTCCTTCTGCATCACGAACAATTGAGAAATCGGTCATATGAATGGGAACGCAAACTCACCTGGAGCTTGTGGATTAGTAGCCCGATGAAATTCATGAAGTCAACAAGCTCCGACGGCTCAAAATGTACAAGGAGATTAGCCATCAGTGGAGGGATAAGGTGTGTTGCATTTGACCCAGTAGTTGCTATGATTCGAGCAAATGCGTGTCGGGTCTAAAAAGGGTCAGTCAAAGGAGTTTTCGAAGACTTAGGAATGTGTTTACCGCGTCTCGCACGCACTTGACAGTATTCATGGCCTCCAGCGAGAGAAGAATGCCCTGTGCAGCTTGTCGGAATACTTCCAAGGGGGCAAAGGTGTAACCTTCCGGAACAGGGGATGGGTAATCCGGAAAACCCTTCGCGATGTTGCCAAGCGCCATGATGATATGATGAATACGCAGAATGGGTATCACGTCTTTGTCCCTCTTGGCCACCGGAATATTGGTCGATAAGTCTTCCAACAAAGGGGTGACGATTGACAGAAGCAAACTAGCCTGCTGCTCTGCGGCCTTGGACAACAAGGAAAGAAGAATCCCGACCGTCTCGTAAATATACAGCTGCGAATCAAATATTCCAGGATTCTTGATGGCTTCCGTGAGCGGATCATCTTCCGGACTTTCGACCTTCGGTACTTCGATCTGAATGACCAGAAGATCCCTAATGTTTCCAAGCAGGCTGATTGCGAGGTCGGGAGAGATGTCGTTCCTGCCTTCTCTAATGAATTTATGGAAAAGGTAGAACATCCGTGACCGAACGGATTCATCTCCACTGTGAAGTCCCCTTTGCAAGAGCTGAGCGATGGGCTCAAAACGAATATCATGTCACTCACCGATTGCTAACTAAGGCTTCCATCGTTGGCATAATGCAATCTTTCCGAATTTTGAAGAAGTCACCATATCTAGCTGCGGTCTCGAAAAATTGCATGACAACCGCGCGATGTGGATATGCCGAGATCCCGGACTGCACAAGTGCCAACAAAATTTCGCCATGAGGAGTTAGAGGATAGTCAGAATAGTCGACATCCCTTTTTTTTTCTTTAGGTATCGCAGGTGCCAAGCAGAACGCTGCGCGACCTTTACCACCACCTAGGGGAACGTGAGCATGCCGACCGCAGGGAATTTATGTTACACACTTTTGCTGATTTCTCCGAAGATATACACGAGATACACAGCCAGTTCTGCGTCGTTCCATTCCACGTGTACACCACTGCTATATGCTGAGAGCGTTTCGAGCACTAGTGTTCGAACGGCTGTAGTGACAAGATCGGGTTCTATGGTCAAGATTGAATCCGTAAATGTTCTCAGATCCTTTTCTGTAAATTAGTGACTGCGGAAAAATGGCACAAGCCCGCTACCTTTCGAAGGCCATCAAAGGCCACAATATCATCTTCATCCAGATCAGCAGGATCGTCATCCTTTTCCCATCTCATTTTTCGAAGAATGACGTCCAGTAGTGAAATAAGGAAAGACCTGGTGGCATCGTCCAGTGGGTCCGAGGACACTTTCCTAGTCCTCTTGTACTGTACCCAAATCAGTTAAAGATCAGTCGAATATGAAGAGTAACATACGTTAGCGAGCACGGTCTGCAGCAGGGGAAACACAGTTGAACAAGTATCATCATAGTCGTCGGCCAGGAAGCGGAGCATGATGGGTAGAACTTGGTTGTGCAACCGCTTAGCCTCCGTTACAACTTCAGGCTTTGTACAGTCCTGGGTGATTACATGAGACATGACAGGGTTCAAATGGAGTGAAGCGCATACATCAACCAATTTCATAATTTCTAAACCCAGTACATTCAGGAGTTTCCCAAGGGCTTCACGATACGACTCTTCTCCCTCATCCTCGTCCGATCCTCGTTGGATTTGCTGTTCGCGTGTTTTTGCTTCCAGTGCATCGATGACCTGCCCTAGAGAGAGCACTTTTATTAACTGCAACTTGTCCTCCGGCTCCTTCAAGCCTTTGGAGATAATCCGGAGCAAGGCAGCGGATGTCGCCAATCGGATAGGCAGTGACGGGTCAGAAAGAAGAGTGAAAAGCAAGGGAACCGAGGTAGGGGTCACAGTCAAGTTGATATCGATCCAACCTATCCAGACAATGAACACTCAAGTTTATCCCGAATGCGGCATTTATCACGTACCAACGTAAGATCCAAACGTCCGCACACCCCAATCAACTACTTCGACCAAATCGCCCAGGATTTTCGACTCCACATCATCTGACTTGCGTAGGATTGCCATGCGCTCAGCCCCGTCAGCGATGATAGTTAGAACGGCCTCATTAATTAAGGAAGCATCACGTTCTCGCACTGCATCTCTCACACGGGCATCCCGTGTATGGCGAACGGGGTTAAACGTCCGTGCAGACTTGATGGTTTGATCTGCAACCTCTCCGGATATCTCAAGGATGAGGTGGAATAAAAGCAAAGACACGTGGCGGTTGAGTTTTGGCTGAGAGCTCGACTCGGCCACACGGAGTAGAGAGAACAGGTCGGTAAAGAACGCGGGCCATTGCTCCACGTAGGTACAGAGAAAAAACAATGTAAGTGTATGCGAGAATTTGTTGCGTAAGACTGAGAGAATGGATGAGTTTAGGGAGAGGAGGAGAGGGCAAGGAATCACATACATGTTGCCGTAGATTCTGCAGGACCATAAACATATTCGGATTGTATATAAGATATAATGGACTGCTGCACTGTTCGGAATGTTTCGTCGTCCAGTAGTTCAAACCTGTGTTGTGCGTTAGGATAACTGGCACCCACCATGATGCACACAACACGCAGAGGAGTGCATGCTTACCGGTTATCGAAAAACTCGTCCAACATGCGCAAGGACGAAAATCTAGCTTGAGGAGGATACTTACGGCCTCGTCCATGAGAGTCCATCTCCATGAATACCGTCAAAGCTAGACGCCACGTTTCGTGGACATTTTGCTGGACACTAGAGAGATACTCGAGAGCTTGCTGATGAAGTGCAACCTGTGACGGATCAACGGCAATGAATATTGCCTGCACAAAGCGGTCGATTTCCTGCTCCATTATAGAAAGCTTTCGTGGATGTCTGCGGTCGGACGAGACACGTCCTAGATCGATCACGAACACGACAATCGGATTGAGGGCGACAAGACGCAAAAAAACGAGATTTTGGAGCTATCGGATGTTTGGTAGGTTCCTAAAACCCAAGGCGACAAGACTGGGACGTGTTGTCGGAATCGAACGGGGTCGATGCAGATCACGACGAGTTGGTACTTTGAGTCACTTTCCGCTCACGTGCCAATTCAGAAAACGATAGGGGCTAATTGTTAATTCCTATTACTAATAGTGCAAAATGTACAATTCTCCAGAGGGTAGACCGACGGCCATCTTGCACGAAATTTCGTCAAACACAAATGAATGAAAATCCAGAGGGTTAAAGGGCAAGCCCGAAAACGATGGCATTAATGTAGAGATACAACACCCCGATTCTTTCCTATCGCTCCTTCCGAGAGCAAACTTCATGAGTGTGCATTCATGCGTATCGGGATCCGGGTTGAGCCAGACCGCTCGCTTGCCCGACGAGGATACTCGAACGTCCCCAGCGGACGGGATGGAACGACATGGTACGTGGGTGTGGACACATTCGATATTGCTCCCGTCGAAGGAGACGCGAAGGAGCTCGATTCCTAGGCTATTGACATCCATGAGCTGAACATGGACCGGGTGTCCGAACATGGTGAAAGAACAGCTTTCTGTGGTATTTGTGGGTACGTCATCGGATAATTCGAGGACCAGTGGATACTCTGAACTCCACGAGGCACTGGCTATCAGCGAACCTTTGATAGCCAGTGATTCTGGCCAGCACGGTGCAGGCAGGGAAAGACAGTCCAGGTGGTCAAGGATGACGGATGGTAATTCATAAAAAGATATGTAAGCGGTCGTGTGCTGCGAGGTATGGGGCGATGTTATGACAACAAAATATTGGCGGAAGATTTTAAGACGACCCCATGCAAATGACTATCTCACTCATGAGTGCAACGCTTGTTGGGGGGAGGGAAATCTCTAGCCTACCCAATCTGGACACCCAAGAACGGCAGTGGCTCTTGAAACAAGATTTACGCACACAATCTGACCTTCATGTTCCGAAAATGATGGCAGGGGAGCGAAAACCGCGATCATGATGTCGCCGTTTATCTTCATCCCCGCTATCCTACCCTTGGGATAGAGTTCATTCGGCGTGGCTTCGAATACCAAAGAATGGCGAGTTGATGTATCGCCCTGTAGAAAAACATTGTACACGCGAATGGATCTAGAAGCGTTGACTACTAATTTTATGATTAACGACAGGCACTCACTCAGCGGTGCCGCGTGCAAAGGCAATGCCGATCGTGATCTGATCCAATTCATGGTGATGATGAGCATGCAAAAATCGGACCCGACCGACAACAGTTGCTTTGAATATCGAGTGATAATCATTCAAATCTCCCGTGGACCAGAGTGTAATGTGTGTCCTTGTAGTCTGTTCATATTGGAGGGCAACAAGCCATCGACCACCCGGAAGGAGACGCATCCCATCGACGAAGGAAGAATTCTGTGAGATAATGCGCTGAGCATGATGGATCTCAAGGCGAGGGTCTCTCCATCTATTGTCCAGCTTCAAGGATTTAACGGCGGCCTCTCGCAGGAGATTGCTCGAGAGAGAAGCAGGGGAAGCATTCAGGGGGATGTCCAAAGGGATATCCCAATCGGAGAGGAGCCTGCGCCACAAGTAGTCCAACGACCCAAGTGCATGCATAACACGACATGTCTACGTGTGTTCAGCGTGTCAGGGGAGAGGGTGTGAAAGAGCTCTCGAGTTCACCTGCATTAAGGCAAGCACGTCCTCGATCAGCAAGTGGAGGCATATGAGGATGAGGACGTCCTGAGGCAGGTTTGTCAATGTTGGTGGCATCTCGTCGTCGACTCGTCGTGGAGGACGCAGGGCAAGTTGTACGGCAAGGTACTTTGAGTCTTGAGAACGTATGTACTAGCCTAATTTGGCGATGGCTGTGGACCAGGCCCGTCAAGGGAGGTCAAACAAAGCCAAAGACTGTGGCTACATAAAGTCGCTCGCCCTTGCACCCCTTTCATTGCATCGTCCACCAGCCCCATCAGCAATGCCCATTCCTACTAATAGTTCTGCTCTTTCAGAGCTCGACAGTCACTCTGACTCCGACTGGCTCGACATCGCCAGCACAGACAAGGACTCGGATGACAATGATTCCATCTATTCTTCGAGAGAGACGGATCATGAGGATCGCTCTCACTCTAGGTCAAGACGGTCCTCTTTGAGCTATGGTAGCTCTCGCGACGGAGACGTCGACGCCTGGGAAGGCTTAATTGACGACAGCGCCGACGAGGGCATGCCCAATGACGTCTTTGCGCCCAATCCCCACGTGCCATCCTTTTTCCATCATCCTGTTACATTTGACTCGAATCCTACTCAGGAGGCATCTTCCGAGGAACTACGCGTCAAGGAGGGTCTTGATCAAAGTATGGTCAGCACCCTTAGCTCGTCGCGCTCCGGTTCCCTCCATGCTTCTACAGTCCATAATTCGTCCCGTGATCTTCGCTTATCCTTTCCGGATCCCATCACTAGTTCATGTAGAGAGCTCCTTAGCACATCTGATGAAGAGATTCGACGCGGCTCTGACACCCTCTCCTCTCCCACCGATTCGGATGGTCCTTCAGACGCGCGACAAGTTGATGACGAAGAGATGCTGTCCGCTTCACAGATGACCTCAGCCCAGCAACAAGCAATGACAACCCCTTCTCAATCTGGGCCCGAACTCAAAGTTTTCCTCTATGGGTTCTCCACCATTTTCAAGTGGTCTATAGTCAACAGGCTCTTACAGAAAGTCGCACATGGTGCCGGTCTCAGCATTACCCCTGACCTCGACAATTTACAAGGTTCTATACGCCGGCTGATCGTTTCTGGCTCCTTTGAGCGTGACTGCGCATTCCCCCGTGTTATTACTGTCCTCGACAGGACTCTCATTCAGTACGACACAGCTGATGATGTAGGTCTTGAGTACTTTTCAACAGTGAACTGACTGCAACTACGAGCAGCTGGCTTTGATAGACTTTTCAGGTGTTCGTCCTCTCGCGGTTGTCTTCATGCCATGTCGTCCACTGCGGCTCCCCGAACACGTGCTACATTTACCAGTTCTAGTTTTACCATCATATTCTAGCGAGCTTCCCGATCTCAGCAACGTCGAGACAGGCTCTCTTCAGGGTCCTTGGGACATACTCGATATTCCTGATCATCAAATACTCCAGATCACAGCACCAGAGGACCCCCCGGTAGTCGACAAAGATTCAATTGACATGATAGACTCGTCACGCGCTTATCGGGCATTTTCGCGCTTGTGGTCCAGCGACAATAATGTGTCCAAGGGAATAATGACCAGTACACATGCTCTGACGATGTAGGGTTCCTTGTCACTCAGTTTTTTGTGGCGACTTATGAGAATCCGCAGCATCGCGATTCTTTCTCTAGTCCTTGGAGTAATTGTTCGGGCTGCTATTACGACTTCCCTTCAACAATTCACTTCCCCCACCCTTGCAACTCTCTACCCTAACTACACCTCCGGCTCTTTTTGGCAAATGATTCGACCGGCGCCTTATCGGGAACGTCTTCCCTCTTCTACAATATTAGACAGTTCGATCATGGCCATACCTTCCTCGTTCAGAGAATCCTCAGTGTCCGTCTTTAGCGTGGAATCGACATCAATGACGCTATCGCGTGCCAACCCCACCAATTTCCGGCGCGTGATACCGTCAACGCTGTCAGAACGTCCGAAGTTCTCTCAAGACCTGATGTTGCAACCCCCTCGCTCTGTCCTTCCCCCAGACAACCGGCCAAAGGCGCTTTCTGTGATACCAGAGACGAGTGCTACCACCTCTTCTCGTCCCGCTCCAGCCACTACCGGACACGCGGCTTCTGCCCTGGTGCACACTTCCGTTCCTGGCGTCGTTAAGGAATGTGCCTCTGTTGTCCTTGCGGTCATGAACCAGGACTTGCAGGACATCTTTGATGCCCTTGATGCACTCGTCCAAGCGATATCCAGACAAACTCAGATAATTCTCGCGCAGGCGACGACGTTCGCCGAGCAGTCAGCGATGCACTTGGAGAAGGCCGCGGAGTCGTTTGAGACGATCAAGGAGACATTACATGCGCGTCACCAGCACGCTCGGAAACGAGCAAAGGAGATTAAGGAGAGGGGGACGAAGTGGCTCCATGATGCCTCGGAGGTGATCACCACCCATGCGCAATCTTCCAAAGGGGTGGCTCGGGAGCTGGCGGAGGGTCTCGCGCATCGGGCTCGGCGTGCTAGGGGAAAGGCGAAGGAAATGGCAGCGGAAATTCAAGATTTCTTGAACGAACATGACAGACTGGAGGCACTTGGAACGGGTGCATGGGATATGCACACGAAGCACTGGGATGAGTGGGTGAAGAGGGTGAGAGCGCAAGGGAAGAAGGGAAAGTCGTGCAAGCCGTCCAAACGAAAGTTCAAGTCGGGGATTTTATGTTAATGTGATGGGTATTCCTGACGGGTGTATGTACCTCTATGTAAAGTAACTGAATACGAGCCGTTTTTGTGTCAAACTCCAAGGTCGTCGAGTCTTCCTCCTTGGGGGGGGTTACATTATGTAACGTCTGCCCCAGTAGTTCATTCTACTATGCAGTAGGATACCTACTAGACCATAGCTTAACGTTCAACGTTGACGCTCAGCCTACATCAAATTTGTGTACGGATTCAAGATCACAGTGACTCATCCCTCGTGAAGTGTACCAACACTGCGTTCTCGATACTCGTCTCCCATATTTCGATTTTAGCTCGTTCGATCTCTGCAACAAGCTGTCTCCGGCGCTCTCGTGCACGCTCAAGAATCGTCTGCTTGTCGAGTGCGCCTTTGAAAGTAGAGACCGTGCCGGGAGTAAATCGACTCGATGCGGACAGCGCTGGAGAAGCGACATCAACATCAGCCCGTCCCTTTCCTTTCTGTGCCGCAGTGATGCGAGGCTCGGAAGGTTCTGTCGGAGAAGAGGATAACGCCCGAACTTGGACCCGATTTACAAGTAGTGAGTGATGAAGTTCCTTTTCGACAGGTTGAGGGATAGGAGGGTCTAAAAGTAAGATTTGTAAGTGCGGCCTCACGTGGTGAAAGGATACAAATACATACCACGAACGGGGTCTTGACGGGTTATCGTACTTGCTGGTACATCAGCGAAGGCTTCGGAAAGCGGTGTAAGTGGCTCTGTGAGGGAGCTCAACGAAGTGCGCGGAGAGTGTGTGAGCGCAGGTGGCGTTGAATAGACATCCAGTACTTGCGCGATATCGCCCGGCACGAGTGTGGATGGTGGTGAAGTTGGCGACTCCGATTGAGGTACTGATCCAGCCTGCTGAGACATGGCCAACAGGGCGGGATCGATTGCTTCATCTCGTATCGCATGCGGGGCTGTCAAAGGATCGCACTGCATCGGAACAAGTATGTTCGGCGCGAGGGTAGAGGCTGAAAAGTCCAAGGGTACTGATGGACGAGTACCCCAATCCGACTCTGGAGTTGATGCATTGGTTTCAAGTGGTACAAACTGCTGGAGTTGGGACAACCATTCTTCGAATGCTGAGTAATCACAGGGGACCGCCGAACTACCTGCCTCGATTGCGCCTTCTAATTCCACACACATTCTATCCTTGGAACCAGGAGCCGGCGTGCTCAGTGTTTCCAACGAGCCTACGAGATGTCCCAGGATGTCCATTGGCGTCCCGGTCGCGGCGCCTTCCGGGCTCGGGCTGGTATACAATGAAGATTCGTGGACGATTGCTTGCGTCGATTTGATCTGTCCAATCTGTGTCTCCACAGACGAACTTCTGGACGATTGAGAATTTTGAGCCCTAATCCGTCCTTCGGAAGCTTTTCCTCCACTCTTCGCAGTTTTGATAGCGGCCCTTTTAGTGGCATTTTGTATAAGTTCTAGCAACTGGGTTACGAGTTGTTTCGCCCTGTCTTGCGCCCAAGTATCACGATATGCCTGGGGACCCTCACCGGTCGCGAATGGGAAAGGGACATCCCAATCAGCTGCCCCAGCCGGCACGTGTTTGAGCTTTCGGCGTTTTGGGAGTGAAACGGCGGGAGTTGTTGAGCCACCAGGGGGAGATGGTCGCCCATTAAAAGTGCCCTGACCGTAAGGCCGTGCGAATGGTTGAGGTGGAGGATTTGCAGAAGGAAGGTGTGGATCACCACTGAGAATTTTGATCAAGGACTCGAGCACGGGGAAAATATTCTTTTCTTTCGTGAGAGAATTTCCGATATTTGAGCGTAATATCTCTGGATTGAGTTGATCCAGATGCTGTGGTATCTGGGATTGGCTATGAGAGTGTTTTCCAATGTGTGGAGTGTCCTGGTCATCGTCAAGCACGATCGGATGGGCTGGTGTCGAGCCACAAATAGGCGAGTGCGAACGGGATTGTTGGACGGGAGCGGGCTGGGTGTATAACTGTGCAGGCTTGACGCAACCTACCAGACCCGCAAGACCGAGTAACGAGGACTGCGAGCGAAGGAGATTTGGTGGAGTAGGTTCATTTGGTCCCGGTAAGGTGATGGGTGGTGCAGATGGAGCTGGCGTTGCAGACTTTGCTTTGGGCGTTCTTCGCTTCCTGATGGAGGCGGAAGAAGGGATATTGCTAACCACAGAAGATGCCCTGGAAGGGACCGAGCGGGTGGATGACCGGGACGGTACTACTGATGTGTGAACTGAGGTGGGCGTCCCAGCGATGCTGGGTGGCGTAATGCTCGGCAAATCATGACTTGAAGTAGGACGGGGAAGTGACAAGCTCGAAGCTGGGAGATCGGCCGGTAGTTCAGCACATGACATATGGGAACCAGGAAGTGCAATGGTCCCCACATTTTTTCTGCCCACTCCCGTACCGGGGACGGCGAATATGGGGTCTATTTCTTCACCTGCGATGAAGGTCTCCTGGGTTGGTGACCTACCTCTGGCTGGGGATGGAGGGGGCGAGCCAAAGAGGGAATCCTGGTCCTCATCTGTGTGAAGAGAGGATTGGTCCATCTGATGAAACGTGAGCCGAAAGTCGCGTCGAAGAGTGATTGAGACACTTGATAGGCCAGCACGGTCCGCACGGAGTGTAGAGATTATCGGTAAGGATATTGATTACACCCGGAAAGTTATACGTGCTGACTGGTAGAAAAGATGGCAGAGACCAATAAACTTTCAGAAACGACAAATAATTAGTGGTTATATCGAACTCACCGGTAGGGCTGTTGGGGGCATGAGTATCACTGCCGACTCTGAGGTGCAAGGTGTAAGTAAGAAGACTGACTCGACCTTTTGACACCAAACAAAGAACCAAACAAAATTAGTCAAGCGTCTCCAATTGTTACACTGATCATACCCACTCTTTACTTTATGTAGTAGTGGCTTCTCTAGGCTTAGTGGTTTCATTCTTTTTCCCTCTCTACTTTACATTGAACTAACGAGGGGGCCCCCCCGTCGCCTGAACTTACTTGCTAAGTGTAGTTAGCCAATAATCAAATCCATCCATCCTCAGGTCTGGGGTATCTACCCAGGTGAGTGGAATTAGTACTACATTTCTCCGAACTCAAGTACTCGTTGGATCAGCACTTTTTTCCAAACCCATAATAAATCTTATGCTACCTCCCTACCCCCGATGCATTGAATGACGTGATCACGGAAATTATGGTGTGTCTACAGAACACCATCTTGCAACTGCAAGGTCGTCGACAGTCCAGCCGCTGGATAATTATGATCCGTTTGAACCCTTGACCTTGAATTGCGGTGAGAGTCCATGAAGCGGGCCGCAGTCGCATGTCCCTATTCTTCCTGCACGTTCTTCTGGTTCCATTGGTCTATAGGTGGTCTAGACCTCTGACGCCGTCGGTTGCTGTAGTTCCTGTGAGCACTAGCGCTTAACAAATGTTCGAGGCCAGTGCCATTAATTTGAACGAATCCGGTTCAACCATGACAGGCACATCCTTCAACGCACAGCAGGTAGCCACGTTGTTGGTGACATTGTCCAGACCTCCGGCATCTTCTCCGTAGATCATCCGATGACGACGTCGGTTTTCCACATTGTCCCGACATATGACCTGCTCTTACTAATCACGAATCCCAGTCCTCACCAGATACCGACCATTTCGAGTGCGTTCGAGACTATCATTTTATGCAGCAAGCGATATTCGCACTGCGCAGCTGCTTTGAAGGTCTAGACTGTCGACTTCTTTTTTGGTCCGAAGTCCAGTGAATCTAGTCGCCCCCCCTTTCAGGACGTTGGATGTCCTAGGAGATAATATGTATTCCTCTTTGTGGGCCCGCCTGCTATCCCCAACTTTTCAGCCCCGCTCAAAATTTCCCTGGCCACGTCGATGCTCGATCCGCCTCCCTATATATTTGTGCGTGCTCGAGAGAGACCCGTTCATGAACACCGTTTACTTTCCCGATGCCATTTCGCGAGCTCGTTCGCTCACTCCGAGTCAACTCAAGAGATGAACCCCCCCTTTCCGTCGAGCTCAAAAGAGAGCTGGAGGACTTGCGGAATTTTTCATTAAACTTGGTATGTATTTTGTGTTGTTAGTGTCACCAAAAACTAATGTGTGTATCGATCGAACAGCTCATGACCTTCCTCACGTTGGTCATTTCCCAATTGTATCGGCACATCGCTGACAACCATGCGGCCACAGCGTCCATGCGATTTCAGCATCCAATGTGTTAGGAGCGACGACGCTGGCGCTTCTTGTTTATACTATTAATCTTCATATCGCTATCAACACCAGTTTTCTTCAAGTAAGCTCTTTCTTCCAACCCTGTTTTCATTGCCTTTGTGTCTCCCCATGATCTAATTTTACCCCTAGAATAGTCCTACTCTCTCAAGGTTTCTCCACGCCGTCCCTCTTCTCGGGATATTCTGTATGGCTGTCTTCAACCTTGTGATTGTCGTGCAGTCGCCTGCGATTGCAGCCGCCGTCCTTGTGGCGTGCGCCTTGCCAACGTTCATAACCGCCGTCCATCTTGCGAGACGATACGCTAGCATGATCTCAATCCCATTTCCTGTGCAGATGCGGGATATGCCACCTGCTTTGCCAGGTCCCGCTGACACGACAGTGGTACTAGGCTGAAAGCGACTAGGTCAGGGTCGGTGCGGTGACAACTGATTAAAATGTGCATGCATCGCATCCAATCAAAGTTGAAAATAGCCTCCATTGTAGTATACATGTTGTACATACATTTCCCCAAAGGTTGGATTTTAATCTATGATTATAAGCCAACAGAAAGCCATCAGTACATAGGCAGCTTCACGAGGCATAAATTATTTGGTACCCGTATCTCCGTGTTGCTTTAAGGTAGCCTGTTACGCCCAGGTATTACATGCTATCCCATTCATCCCACATCCCTTCCGTGGCTTTAAACGGTCCTGCAATAGGGGTCCTCGGCGTAAATTCCGCAGTTTCTACAAGCTCGACGATTCGATCACTAAGACCGTCTTCGTCGTCCTTGTGGCCCCGCATCCCAACAAACAAAGGCCCGTGCGTGAGTGGTACTTGGATAAGAAGACGTATATCGATGGCCTCAATCACTTGCTTGAGCAGCCCCGTCTGCGCATCCCTGATTTCAATGAATTCCGATGAGAAAAGGAGAATATTAGGGGGACGGTGCACGAAAGAGGAGGCCTTGATCTCCCAGCGGATGAACGTGGAGTCACGCGTAGGTAGACCGTATTTAGTGATATAGCAACCCATTGCTTTCAGACGAGCTTGAGTTGGGTTTAGCAAGATCAACAGTGATGTCACGCACTGTCATAGACGACCATGAGCTCTGTGGTATCATGTCTAACAAGTCCGAGAGCTTTAGCAGTTTCACATCGGGTTTTGAGGTCTGCTGTGGCAGAATTATGGGAAGCGCCACCAAAGTCCGGGACAATGGCAACAACAGATGTAGAGGGACTGGAGTAACATGGTAGGTAAGCTATGGCAGGGCAAACTTCGTACTTCGTACCTGCTTGGGTTGGCGATGACGATACCTCGCTCCGTACAAATCGCGATCGTCTTAGCCAAAGGCATGACAGCGAATACATCCTTGGGAACGAACAAGGGCTTAATTAAAATTAGAAAGTCAAACGCCATCAATGTTTCATACGCCAATGAAGAAAACACCTCGTACTTCACCATAAGGTCGAAAAGAAAGAGAGCTTGTCTGCCTAGCTCGTGGTGACGTCATGCGAATTTCAGAAGGGTGACAAGCCTCCACCGCATGCACAGTAACTTGTAAGAAGTTCTTGACGGCATAAACAACTGGAAACAATATTATTAAGACGGATATGATGTGGGAGAAAGTGCATATTACCGATTGTCCTGTCGCCCATCTCTCCAGCCTGGCAGCAAAGAACGTTCCCAGCTTGACCCGCAATCGTTTCAAGAGACGCGTCGAGACCGCTTGGTGGGGACTGGTACTGAAAAACTCGTGCGAGTACTTCAAGCGAATAGCATATAAGATAATTGTCATGGTGGATGATTATCTTGTTGAACTCCTGAAGCACAATGATACTCTTTACATTCTCGAAAGACAATATTTTCCGATAATCTAAAATTGTGAACCGATCGTAACATTAAAACGGAATATGAAGCTACTTACTTTCACCTCTGCGACCTACGAAGATGCCTGTCGAGCAACCAACTACCATAAAGGTTTTCCCGCCGCTAGCAACTGAGAATCGTCAAGAGGTCGTTATCACTACAGTCTATTCGCACGTACCAAAAGATGCTGCCTGGATGACTCGACCGGATGGCGGCCTCTTCGACGCCGTTTGTCGAGACATTCTATGCCCAGGAACCCGAAAGGCACCGTCCTCTACGACTTGAGACACGAACCACTATCAACTATGATCTGAGCGAAGGACTCGTGCTGGGTGCTGTTGCGTTACCTGGTTCCCCTCACGTCTGACATCGTCGACGCCTTTTGCATCCACCAGAGAATCATACCACTTCTTTCTGATGGATTCAGATGAAGTGTATAGTGTGTATCGCCGAGTGAACTTCTCAACGGCATGGTAAATTGTGAAAGGGTAGATCGGGCGGTGAGCTCCTCGCAAACTGTCCAAAATACCACCTTCTTCGACGCGCTCTTTCCTGGTCTCGGGAGGGTCATCGAAGTTACCGAGCCTGAGGTATTCTAACGGAATAGGCTAGACATGTCATCTAGACACGGACTCCTTGAGACCACAAAATTTGCGCACCCGAGATACAACCAGCCGCTTCATTACGCCACCCCGTTTCTCTTCCTTCGTTATCAGCACTGCAACGCTATTAGCAAAAAAAAAAACAATTTGCCTAGGGAAATACTTACAAAAGTTGTCCAGTAGTGCTACATAGAGATCAAACCAAGGGTTCCAATCCATTTCGGATTTGGACCGGCGAACTAATGCACCGGCATAAACGAGTGAGCGGGTATCGCTATACCGGTCCAGTTCCTGGAACAGGATATCAGTACAGGGGGGGTGAGAAAATATACACATATATATTACAATAATTTCCCCTTTGTTGAACACCAAGCTTTCACATAGATCCCAGAACTTGACTTTATTTTCCGCAGCCTCAATTCCGGGTTGGGTACTCTTCAAGAAATCATTCATGATAGATAGAATTACAGGGAGATCTTCAGAGTCCGGGTGGTTGGTGTCGGTCAATTTATGGAGATGTTCAAGAATAAGGTTGAGGCGTGGAAGACGTGTCACGGGTCGCGAGAGGAATGTGATCAAGTCCCGCTTTTTGAGTCGTGGATCATGTGAGCATCGTTGCGTGAATTCCTGATAGCGCTTGTTATATTTGAGTTCACTGCGATGCCGTTGTTCTGCAAGGGGGTAATGTTTGATGTAGGATTCATAGTCTGCCTGGAATTGAAAGGCGGCTGATGAAGGTTGAGCCGGATCTCAACACTTGCGCAAGGGAGTGGGCCCACATTCAAGGATGATATCAGCGACACTCTGAACGAGAGGATGCTGTTCCTGCTGCCTTTCGAACAAGGCCGCTAACATGTGCTCGTGACGTATACAAATTTGATCCAGATTCCAAAAGACGGTAGACATGAAGTTCTGCTGTCTGTTTGCATCGCCTATTATTGGTGGCGAAGCCAAAGTAAGAGGTTCGACAAAGACCTTTGTCATGCTTGAGTCCGAGGAAAATAAAGATGGTTGCTACACCTACCTCCTTGATGAGCTTGAGGTCGGCGACGTAATCTCGTTCCGACTTGAATACCTCGAAGAGCACAGATTGGCGTTCGACTTCGTGTTTTCCGAGAGCTTCACGCGCTTCAGGGGGGACAAGATAATGCCACTCTTCATCCTTTTCTGCGAGTTCACCATTCTGGAACCGTCGAAGACCCTCTTCTGAGTGGAGGCTACAAGAGTCTTAGTCGCTACCAGCAAGACCAAGCCAAGGCACACACGTCATGTTAGACAACTCTCGAGTCAACAAGCCAAGCCTGAAGTCCATCTACATCCAAAATCAACAAACTGGTTCTAACCCCAGCAAAGGAGATCCCCACCTCATCTGCGGGAAGGTTGTCCGAGGGGGAAAAGGGCGAGGTTAGATCACTCCTGCCGCTATATTCATCTTCAAAGGAATGTCCACTGTCGGAACTGCTTGATCTGTGGTAATACTCATGAGGTGTCTGCCTCTGAGACGCGGATCTGTGTATTTGCGGGTCGGAAACTTGGAGGTGAAGATTGGGCGGCACGGGTTCTACGGCACTGCGAGTACGAGTGCGTGTGTGGGGTGGTATGCCGAAC
>JBBPQP010000488.1:0-24565 GCA_038092555.1 Boletus subgraveolens
TGGTGACTCTCATGATGGGTGTCCCATGGTCTCTAGCTTGCATATTTGTTCTGAGTTGTTTTGAGTCATAACATGCATTGCCTGCTGCGCCATCCCTGCCACATTGTTCCCCATCAATTCCAATATCATTGCCATCACTCTGGTGCTCCATGATGAATCATATCAGTACCAAAAGGAGAGGGGATTATGTCCAAACTGTCAAGTTTCAAGCAACTCTCATTGAACCTCAATGAAATTTTTTTGGTGCTAATCAAAGCATGCTCATGGACTTGCAAGTTGTGAGAAGCATGCATGAAAGGTGAAATAAAATAGGGACACCAATTGTATGTAGGATGGTCATACTAGATGGTAAAAATACAAGGAAACATACCAGAGGCTCAGAAAGTGTGTTCCTGCAATGTCAGAAAGCTGCCAAGAAAAAAAGACAGTACCTATGCTGATTCCACAAGGGTTGTAAAACAGTCACAAAACCATTATATGAAGAGTGCAATGGTTTTGATGAGCCTCTCAGGTCTGCCATTAACCCATGCACAAGGGTCAGGGAGGCCCCATGAAATACCATGCAAGCATCAAGGAAACATTGCAAATGGTGCCAGCAGGCATGATTATAAAACCCTTTCCACCTTGGGAAATAGGTGGCATCCATCCAGGATGGTGACCCCTTTTTGGCCAATTTGATGCCTACAAGCAACTCCCCCTAATAGCTGTGGGAGCATCTCGAAAGTGGTGCCAAGGGTGGCCTATTGATGAATGATAATGAAATCTTTGCTCAGCAAAATATTGCTCGGCACCTAAAAATCTGTAATCCTATGCAAAATTAAGCTAGGAATAATGTTTATGTGACAACATATATAATATTTTGTAGCTTGCTTTAAATTAGTGACTGCCTTGGTCAACAGCAAACATATTAGATTTAAAATACAAAGGATTACAATTGTATGATCATTTGATATGCCATGCACAAAGGTATATAAGGCATTCTGTTTGGTAGACAAAATGACCAGACATTTCACATGTCTGAGTTCTATGTACAAGAATTGTAACTAGATTATAACGCTCTGGGATTTTACATCAACCACTGGCAGGAGCTGGATTGCAATTCTTCTGGGATATTGTGTGAGAAAGTCAAGACATTCTATTTACATATAATCCTTGCGCGTTTCATCTAAATTCTGCGCCAATGATCCTTAATCACATGGGGCTGGCATGGTCCGTGGGTACCCGTGATGCATGATCTCCTCCCTTGGCCGTGCAATAGCCTTGTTTGCTGCACTTCGTCTCGGTCCGCCACAGCTCGTGGATGATGTCACGGGTATGTCGTCGTCTTCCCCCTCTTTGTTTATATCTTCATGATTGTTATCTGCGTGAGTCTTGATCGTTTTTTCCTTGGACACACCAGGCTTGGGTTTGGCCCTGGCCTTGGGCTGGGGCTGGGGCTGGGGCCTAGACTTCCCAGCGGCACTAACGGTGGTCGATATTTTTGTAGGAGATGGCTTACCGCGTTTACTCGTCGACGTCGATGCTTCTGCGGCTACCGCATATCCCGACGCTGTAAGCGCGAGTTGCTGAAATTTGTATATGGGCTCTTGGGTCGCGCTGGTATCCACTCCCTTCTTCTCACTTTCGTGCCCTCGGTCACCCTCACCCTCCGCATCCACCGTACGGCCCACGCTCGGTGATGAAAAATAATCCCTGGATACAGCTGGGACGAGGATCAACTGGTCTGACAATGGGCTGTGGTCAAGCGCTAAACGATAACGTCACATCGCATCTTTGCAAATGTAGCCAAAACATCAATTCGCTCTCTCATACATATCGTCAACAAAGTTCCGCAATTCCTCGCCTATTAGTCCATCGACCTCCTACGCAGTGGCAGGGATGGGGACCTCGGCCTGGGGGGTAAGCCTCACAGCGTGTCTCCGAGTCTCGGCCGGATTGAAATCGGCGAGAGCCGAGTGGACCGTCACACGATTGTCCTGCGCAGGCATCACATACATCAGGGATATAACCTCCCTCACCAAACCAGACCACGTACCCAAACGACGACCGTACCAGGCTTGTAACGCGCACGGATCTGGAAGTCTGCACCCTTGCTGATGTGATCATACAGGAACTTGAGCAGGTAGTCGGATTCCTCCACCTTGAACCCGACGATACGGCGAGTGAAGCCGGGATTGACGTAGAGCGCTTTCTCGCCCGTCAGTGGGTGACGGCGGACGAGAGGGTGCTGTCGAGGGAATCTCATTTGTGCCTCTACAATCGCGGTAGTGAGAGGGTGGCACGTACCTCGGTGGTGATGGGCTCACGGCGGACTGGGCCACCGCGGCGACGAGAGTATTCAGCCTGCTCGTGGGCACTGTGCACAGCCCTGAGACCCTCGAGACGCTTCTGGAACTCGGGGGATAGGCGGTTATAGGCTTCAACTTGCGATGCGAAGAGAGTGTCGCCACCAGTGGGAGGCTAGGAACTCAAGTCAGAGCCAATGAGAGGTCGACTAAGAGATTGCATACTTGGTCAAGAATGACGAAGAATGTGGTCCCCGCAGGTTGTTTCTCGTAAGACTACATCGAAGGACGGATGTCAATGTGTTCTGCGACAGAGACATGGTAGGCAACTTACTACGTCGGAGTGCCATTGCGTCTGATTGATGCGGTCTTCCGGAAGAACTCGCTTCAGTGGATCATGGTTGGGATCGCGATACACTAGACTTCGTCAAACCATATCCGCATCTAAACAAGGATAGCGACTCACCAACGTGGAACTCGGGATAACCCTTTACGTTCCCGGACGTAGGGTGTCTGTGGATACGTCCGAACCGCCTATATTTGCTGTTAGACGTGTGCCCAATTGACCCGGATCTCAATAAATTACTTGGCCAACTCAACCTGCCTCTCGGGACCGATATCCTTGAAGTCTTGGTCCCTAAAGATAAGCACCTTGCGCTCGGCAGCGTAGAGCGCGAGCTCGTCGAGGCCTTCCTCGCTGAGTTGCGAGATTTGGATCCCACTGATTTCAGTGCCGAGGTAGGGGCTAATATGCTCCAGCCGAGCCTCGGGAGAAAGGAGGTGGGGCTTTGCGCGGTCAGCTTTCAAGCCAGGGTCGACATGCTCTGTTCATAATCCTCAGCTGTCGATGGAATGGGACATGCAGGGTACGGACCATAGACCTCGGTGGGAGGCCATTTCTCATTCCCCTCAAAGTAGGGGAGGTAGTACGAGTAAGTGGGACCATTCTTGTCTCGGTTGCAAGTCAGTTTATAAGTTTCAGTACAGCTTAGGAGGTTCTTACATGTTGTTGTCCGGTAGGGTTCAACTTGGGCTGCTCTACCTTGTCGCTCACTTCAGTAACTTGGGGAGGTATATCAGCAACGGAAGGCGCCATCGTGAAACAGGAGGTATGTTCCTGTAGGTGGGTTCCAACAGCACATTGTTTTCACCTTTTATGTGTCTTAAAAGACCCCATTTGGAGGGTCATATGAGCGATATCCTGAGCATGCAATCCAAATGCACAATGGCTAATCGCCCTTCATGCAAAGTGGCGCAATCGCCCCCGCTATCTCAGAAGCACGTTCAAAGGACACTGGTCCACCATGGATGACGTCTAAGGGGCGTTGGATGACGCGACCCGATAAAGGGATCAAGTGACGCTTAACGGGCTTATCGAACGCTAGAAGGTTTCCACGCTGTCGTGCGCTCGGGTCAGCAGATCGAGCTCCTATGAAGTGCTTACTAGTTGATGCAGCCGCTTTAACTGTCTTCCAGGAGTTAGTAGTCACATGACAAGGGTTCAACCGTTCGTAGTTGTGCTCGTCTACACTTATATCCGAACAATCCATTCTTCCGCTAATGGCGGATGGGATCACGACTTCATGTAGTCCCGTACGAAACATTCTGATGCGAGACCCATTTGTCCAAGCTTCGTTGCAGAGATGCATCCACGTGGATCTTGCGGTGCTCCATAGCTGTCGGGCAGAATGGGGATTTTATTGAGATACTTCCAATCCCGTTACTTTTGCATTCCGTTCGAGCAAACAGAGAGGCGTGTCGTCACCAAAGGATGGGAGGGTACGTCCCTTACAGGATATGTGAGGGGAGTCGACCATATACCTAGAAAATTAGACGTGAGGCTGCGTTGTTCAAGTTTCGAACGTGGGTGGTCTGGCGGGCCTTCCCGAAGCGTTCGCACACCTGTCCAACAAAGTGAACATGGATGGAAATGTCCCATCACCTAGAAGGGGGGGTAAGTAGAGTTGAGGGTACATACCAGGTTACCATCACGAGAAGAGTGCCAATAATCGCACCTATGCCCAGCGGATAACCAAGTTATCGATACCAGGCTGTCCTCAGCACGATACTCGTCTCTCTGACGACTATCTTATCATGTTGCAAGATTCATGGTAAAAGAGCTTCGAAATATTCATTGAGGTTTATGAACCCGAGACCCTGCAGAAGAAGCCGTCTGAAAAGAGCTCAGGAATTACCCCAAACCACGGGGGAAACCCTATTCAGGTCATCTAGGTGAGCTGCTGAAAATGCCGCTTCCATCAGGCAAGGTTGGTTGGAGTTAGGAAGGACGAAGTGATGTGTGCGCCAAGGGTGGTGAGGGATTCCGATCAAGGCAATCCTAAGTATTCCCGATACGGTAGTAGAGGGTCTATGTCGACCAAGGGATTGCAAGATTTGACGTTTATATTTATTTATATTTACACAGGCCGTATCGGGTGTTGCCACGGATGTGGCGCGTCGCCTGTAATTCCTACACGCGGATTAAAGAACGTATCAGCAGTGTTACGATTCACGCTTGACGTCAACACCAGTGAGAGCAATTCAAAGGTACTTACAAGTTACGAGTGGCGAGGATTTCACGTTTCAATGCTCGACTGCTAAAGTCATTCGTTACAGGTTTTCGTGGCGAGTGGTTGTGCAGTTCTAGTCAAATGCTGGGTACTGGAGTTCGTACCTGGAAGGGGTGGTTAGCCGTCCTATCGTTGGAATATCGCAACTGAGAGGATGTTGATGAATGTGCAAAGGCGAACGTAGATGCCTTTTATGCGCAATCATGTAGCCTGACCATGGTATCACTCGCTCAGCGCGGCTATACTCCAGTTACACCCGGGTCGTCGCAAAAAAAAAACACAGTTGAATTGCACAGTGCTCTATTACACTGTCACAAACCAGATAAACACTCGACACAGCGATCCGATCACTGGGCGTTACGATTCGGCGGTTGCCCGCCACCCAGATCTGGCGTGTTCCATAACATCCCCGCCCCAAGTGCCTCGTATATTTGAACGAGGCCTGTCCCAGTCTGGTAATAGACGGCATCTGCGTATGGTTCGCGGGCAGAGGTAGTGACAAGGTAGAAGCTCGTCTTTCCACCTGCACTATCGATGTGTTCAGCAACAGGCCCTGTATCAGGCAAGGTATAGTTCCACGAGAAGGGGACTGAATTCGTATAATTGCATCCAGTAAGTTGGGCCTGAGTGGTGGTCCCGTTGATCTGGTCAACGGACAAGAGTTCACTGTTAGTCCCCGCGTAAAATGTGTAAGGCTCGAAAGAAGAGCCCCGAGTCTCGGCACGTCCAAGGAAAAAGGCTTCGTACTCTATGGACTGCCTGAGTTTCAATGCAGGACACAGAAGAGGGGTACATACGGCTACTGTTTGGCGCGCGCGAGCTCTCATGGATGAAAGTATCCCCAAAGGTTGTACCACTCGAACGGAAAGTCCTGATGGCATAATTGGAGACGAGCGTTTGTACTGGCTTCATGGAGAACATATGGTTCAACACGGATTCGGCATTCAGCAAGACTGACTCGCCCCACGGGAACACGATGGACCCATCACGGCTGGCAACGCGATATCAGTGCACCCGAGAGTAGAAGTAAAATTTAACCACACCTGTTACCACGGGTCATCGGAATCCCAGTGAACAGGTCCTCGGTCAGTTGGCCGATGATCCAACCAGCGTACGGGGAAAATTTGTCGAGCATAATGCTACGAGAAACCATGAATATAGTTGGGAGGACTTAATGCACACTCACGATTGACTTCCGAAAGTAGCAGTAAGACCATTGACATTCAGGGTAGTGTTAAACCAGGTCTGGCTGTCATCCCAAGAAAGGGTGTTGCCAGCAATCGAAATTGAATAGCCCGACTGGTTGGTGAAGGTCAATTTATGACCCGAGGTGTATGTCTTGTAAGAACTCCCATTGGAGAACTTGGCTACAAGTTCAAACGTGCCATTTGCTGGTACCGAGTTAAAAGAGGCAGGGTCGCCCTGGGTCCAGCGCACGGAGAGGAAGAAACCCGACTGGTACATGCTCAGGTCCCAGCGTTCCCATCCAGTGAGATCGTCTGGGCTGATGTTGGGGAGGATATCAACGGCGAGGTCTTTGGGGCGTGTTGTTAACGTCCCAGAACAGTTGTTGTAAGGACCAATCGTTGACCGCCCAAAACTCCCGCCACTAACGAATTCTCCAGCAGCCACTGACAGAAGCAAGAGTAAAGGGAGGAAGATACGCATGCTCTCTGATGCGGACACTAGGAGAGAATGTAAGACAGGCTCACGGCATCCCACAGAGGAAAATTAATAAGCCTACAATGTATTGGCGTTCTACCCACCGAGTCACATGGTGGGTGGCGCAAAGTTAATCGGATCATTACAGGTCAGCATATTCAGATCAGGAGAAAGCAACTGTTACGTTGGGTTTCTGCACTGCCAGTGGCCCAGTGCTGATGACTTCCCGAGTGACTTGTTACAACGACACATTAAGTCGCAGCTCGAGTGTTGCCGGAAAGTTGGCGTCTGACCCCACTTGGGTTAATCCTCTTGGGTAAGACTCTAATGAGTGCGCCCGGCCTGCTAAGCAGCTAAGAATTGGTATGAATTTGCCTAACGACCATTAGCTGACACGCCGGCAACTTCAGTTGGAATGGTTATGGTACTTACGAAGACCTCTATCGGGAGTTTCCAGCCTCAGGCTCGCTAACCAAGAGTCGCTTAGTAATCTCAATGGAACCCCCAATGGAACCAAAACACCCCCGAAAATGACCGACGTTGACTTGTTTAATATGAATGGACGCGAGGATTGACTGAACCTCCACCGTCCGGCGCAGGTGTATATAATGCTTTGAGAACATGAACGATGGATATGTATGATAGAAGCTAAGAGAACGGAAAGAGAACAAGCGTAAAAAGCGTTGAAGCTGAATTCAAGTCGAGCGGGACGGTAGCCGCGTAGCGATAAGCGAAACGATCGTCGTACCCGAATTCTCGTAATCGTAGTTTCCGTTCTCATTTCGCCGAAGGTCCCCTGAGATGAAAAGTCCCTTGAATAAAACAACAACTTGAATGCGTACAATCGTCGCACCAAGATATTTTCGTTTGGTTTTCAGCTGTTCTTGTACGTCCTCGTCGATGACATTTAGTCCCCGGGAATCCAGTGCCACCCGACTGGCACCTCCAAGTGGAAAGAGTGTGAGCGATGCACCATTGAATAGAACGGTGTTGATATCGAGTTGCATCATTGGCGAGGATGTACGTGCGATGATAGACCTAGACGCACGAACGTCCTCAACATTGCTCCATCCACCAGCTACCAGGATTCCATATCGAAAGTGGTGTGGAACCCAAAATATTTGTTGAATTACCCATGATTTCGCGATGCCGACCGCTTCGCATGACGAAGGTGAGAGGATCTGAGACAATTGAGTGGGTACTGCTATAATTCGGAAACAAAGGGCTGTCTCACCAAGTGCGCCGACGTCGGAAGGACGATCCTAGAGAACATGAGGCTCGGGGAGTGTACCCTTTTTCGATGAGCGCTCTCAATCAATCGAGTGGGGCAACCCCACGAGCTGCCACAGCGAATAGCAATCCCGCTTTGGTGATGGTAAAGCCAGCTGTGACACATCGAAACCTGTCATAGAATGTGATCAACCCCACCATAAAAATATAGTGGGTTGGTTGAACAGACACCCAGATAAGCTGACCGGCAGAATCATGAAATACCGAGGATCAAGAGGCCCTGAAAGCTGGGGCGAGTACGTCAATCACTGTCAGACAGGATCACGGCATTGTCGATCAATGTTTGATGATGAGGTTCATGGAAAGTTTTGGGAACTTGTAGAAGGGGAGTTGCGGTGGACATAGTATTGCTAGGAGTGATCGGCCAGATCTAGAGTTTACTATGTAACGTGGGTCGGCAATTCCCGAAATGGGCAAATGAGCGCGTTGGCGTCGTCGCGCACATCCACGACTCGGAGCACGACTTATCAGACAACTTATCAGTCGAGCTGCGACTCTGCTACTTTTGAGACCGTCGCCAGTAACTCGACGAGCCGCATGGCGGCGCGACCAGTCTCAAAGCTCGCCAACTGGGAAGGTCGTCTCGACCAACAGCGACAAGACTCAAAATGGCGTCGTCGCTCCTCGTCCAGCCTCGGTCGCGATCCATATCACACATCTCTTGGAAATCAGCCCTTTGAGATTTTCCAACCTCCCGGAAGGTTCTCAGACCAGAAACGCGTCGAGCAGTCTGCTTCGCGTTCCACTCTCGACGTACGGATCTTTTTTGCCTGTCCGTCCTGGTCTCCCACTCACTTCAAACCACGTGCACGACAGCGTGACTCACTGGCGAACCCGCCTGGAAATGCACGACTTCCTAGTCGTGTCGATACCACATCAACTCCCCTGCATGGTATACATCAGTTCCATCACCCTTCCATCTCGGTAAGTCCTCCCCTTTTTTCTTCTGGTCCATCCCTCCTCACAGTCCATGCAGCATAGCATTCCAAATCCAGCACCAGCACCACCCCCTTTCATCGCATCGTCAAAGTCATCTCACATCACCCCTAACTCTTCTGTAATTACTTCTCGCGTCCATACTTCACGACCCCCATCATTACGTGGACACAACGCGTCATTGCAACCCACGTCAACAACCGAGTCAGATGTAATAGATCTCACCATTGAAGATACCGAAGACGAATCCTCCGTCAGCAACACGTTGGTCAGTCTTTCGTTCCGTCCCGATCGAAATCCGGAATGACCTGTTAATGATCATCTTCACCTACATACAGGTTCCAAATAACCTCCATTTCGGCAACCAGCATGCTGATCCCGGTCCAAGCTGTCGGCCCTCATCTTCTGGGCACAGTTCCCCAATCGCTCCGGAACGATCCCTTTTCACACCCCCACCCCCTAGGAGACGTATTAGACTGTTCATGGATTATCTAGCAGCCCCCGCGTTCCCCAAAGGATTAACCAAGGCCGACTACCAGCCAATGTCTGGCCACTCTGTCGTGCCACTGCCAAGTCCCATCGTCACCAGCGCGCTCAAAGATTCCGTTCTCGCTGAATCCTCGGCTACAAAACCGCGTACTCCTTCGCCTCAGAAGTGGAAGGGTAAAGAACGCGAGCATGGGGTGTCTCCTCGCAAGCAGTACAAGCGACGCGCACCTCCTAAGGGGGCAGACTTGGTTCCCAGCCCGTCTCTAGACGCGATTTACGAGCCCACAATGATTCCTCTCCACGACGATGACGATTATCCCCCACTCACCACTTTGGACCTTGCGACCAATACGCGCTTTCAATTTGCTCACGCGTGGCGAGGGTACGCATCGAGGCTTCGGGAAACTGAGTCGGACTGGACGTTCAAGTTCAGGCTACTTGGTAAAGCGTGCATTTGGGCTCGGTCAGCGGATATCTCCTCTCCCCGCATTCCCGGGACGACAGGTAGTGTCTCGATTGAGCAGCTACGGCCCTGGGAATTGGTTCTACCAGACAGTTCGCCCCAAGAGAAGAGTTCGAAGCATATTTCGGATGAGCAGGCCGACGCGACGGGGAGTCACTCCCTCGTTGAGGGCGATACCAACTACTTGCCACTACCGGACGATGCACTGCCTGGTCCAAGTGACGCGTTTGACCCGGCACCTTCTAATTCGACACTATCCCAAAGTTTTTCGTCGGCGGCCATCGACACGATTCATGACATGAACCAGTACTTCAATGGATTGAGCGACTCTCTGAATAAACCCGTCCCTCCTTGTCAACAGCCCGCTCCGGCGCATACCTTCCGCCCTCATCTACTTCAGCCTGCGGGGCATGCTCAGATGAACCCTCTTGCATTAGGGTTCCCATCCTTGGAGCTCGACTCCCGACTGGCAGACACAGGTGGCCATGAGTGCTTCTTGGGAGTACCTTCAAGTCCTACTGCAGCGGATATGGAATCATCAATAGTTCCTGGACTTACATCAGATTCTCCCTTCGAACCTGTGAACTACTTGACAGCTTCACCAAGTAACATCTTTGCTGAAGAAGCTCCCCCTACGGGTGCCTGGTTGTTTGAACCCGGAGAGGGCCTCCTGCCGGGCAATAATTCGCCTCCCAACGACCACGTTACACCCACCGCCCTTGGTACCATCGATCCCTCTCTTCTTGGTCTGGAACAGCCTGAAACACCATCACGGCCACCTAAAGATACACCTCCGAAACGGCGGTCAAAACTACCAGAGCCAGTCATCTATGTTCGTCGACCGATCGATTCGTCAACCTTGCCTTTAGTATCGGGCAAACGGCCAGTACAGATCAAATACCGCGATCCAGAGGGTTCTTCCGCAACTCCTTCGACTCAGTCAGTATCGAAGCAGGTGTCATCAAACCCCGTGGAGCACCCTATCGAGTTGTCTACGGATGACCCAGACGATTCCCCGCGGGCGAAGAGAGTTTCCGCGCCTTCGCGCAAGCTACGTGAATATCATACCGCATCCGAGTCTGATTCCGATTTTATCCCTGAAACCTCCAAGTCCAATTCCAAGCCTAAGCCCAAACTCAAACAACCAAGTGCCAAAGACAAGAAATCGGTCGCTGAGCATCAAGGCACAGATGCCGGGACCGTCTCGATAATGTCGTTTTGTCATCAGTGCCGAAATAAATCCGTTCGACCCAAGATGCTGTGCTCCAACGTGGTTGGCGACCGCGTGTGCGGAAAGCGGTTCTGCAATCGATGCATTCTTTACCGGTTCGTTCATTTCGTTCGATATTTGTCCACCCGGCTGTTTTTCCTGATTGAGCCCTATCTTTTCATCTTCGTACGGCATGTTTTCTCGGCCTACATCATGAATCATCTCACTGGGGCGTGATGTTAGATATCCCGACATCACCTTTGATGAACACAGCGCGAGTTTCTTGTGTCCAGCATGCACGAACACGTGCAACTGTTCGTGCTGTTCAAGGAGTAGGGGTGAAGAATTCGTCTCGATGAGGCTCGGAGGACTTGCAGCTTCGATACTCAAGAACAAGGTGATGCTCGTGCGGGACGTCGACAAACCACTCCACCGTGTCAACTCACCACGAACGGACGCAGACACGCTACGGAACGCCAGTGAAGTGACGACGCCGACGCCTGAACCTGGTACGCTACCAACCCAATCAAAGTTCTGGGCGCATGTGTACGGGATAGAAGGTGAACATGTGGGGAGTGCATTCATGACGCGCGAACAGATGGGTCGTCTACAGACGCGCGTACCGTCTCCCTCACCTCCACTTCCGAAGCCACAGCCACGGCCACAACCGCAACCGCAACCACCGGGGAAGAAAGTTGAGAAGCCTCGACGACGGGAGAAGAAGCAGGAGAAGAAGACAACGGGACCACGCGTGTTTATCGGGCATCCGCTCGAGTCGTGGAAGGTCCGTACGGTGCGCGATTTAGAACCGAGCGTGAACGCGGGGACGATTCAGGGAAAGGGCAAAGGTAAAGGTAAAGGCAAAGGGACCACGGCCGACAACTACGTCGTACCCACCGCCTCTGACTCTTTCCGCCGAGGGAGGTGCTACATCGGCAACCCTGTGGCGCTACACGAGCCGTATGGGCGAATGCCAGGAATGACGAGTCCGACGCCCCCGTCGTCGCCGTCTTCGCGGTGCTCGACGCCCGCGATGGATTCGGACGGGAGTCTGACGCCGTTGTCTGAGTTGGAGACGGATTACTGGCCACAGCCCAAGGTGGGGGAGTGTTGTTCGTGGGCGCCGCCACCGCCACCGGGGACGGTCGTTCATGGTCTTCCTTTGGATCCGTCTGGTCTCTCTGGGTCGTTTGTGAGGGGACTATCAGTGTCGGGTCCTGGAATACTTGGTGCTGTGGGCACGGAAATAGACGTAGCTGGGCAGCAGGGTTTGAGCTTGGGTGCGGGTGCGGATGTGGAGATGGGTGTGAAGATGGACGTGGACGTGGACGCTACTGCGAACGGGGACGAGCGGAGGTCAGCCCAAACGGTGCTATCCCAGGAAGACGTGGTGAGGGCAATCAGTGCTGCGCTGGCAGCGCTTAGCGTCGAATTGCCTCCATGAACCTGCAGTCTTTTTTTTTCCTTCGAATTCACGTCCAACTTATGAGCGTATTATATCTCTCTCAATATGGGTCATGCTTTTGGTTAAAGTCAAGGAAGTTTTCGGTGGGTTAGAGTAGGAACAACGCATTTCTTAATCTGTTTAAACATGCGTGTAGGGAATATGAGGCTGCGTAGGGTATCTACGTTGAGTCCTCCATCGAAGATGGTATATGGAATTACATCTGAGTAAACGGCGGGGGTGAGGACGTGCGCACAAAGAGCGGACCCGATACGTACCAGCCACATCCAGAACGCTTCAATCTTGTTCCTGGGTGGGGGGTCATCGTGTCTGTTGGCACGATCAGCTTCCGTTCATGGGCACACGGGGTGCCGTTTCAACAAGGGGAAGAAGAGAGAAACGTACGTCATCGCATCGAATTCGGCCACGTTGGTGACAAAGTCCATCTCGTCTGGCCTCACCGTGCGTACGCGCATCACGAGCTTGGCGGCGATGTAGAGAACAGGGAAGAACATGATCGGGAAGTAGTCGGTCACGAACGTGGCAGTGGACCAGTTACCCTTGAGGAACACTTCCCAAGCGCTGAACTGTTGGGGACCGGGGGGGTCAGTCGATACGGTTCGCTACAGCATGGCACAGGGAACGAAGGAGGCACGCACGAAGAGTATGAATGTGGATCCACAGACACACCACCATCCGGCATATGGTTGCAACCGGGGAGCGAATGGGAGGGTTTTCCTGTCGATACCCTGTGCTTTCATGCCCTTGTAGAACCTGAGATATGTCACCCCGATACCAAACCAGGTGACTAGGCCGGCGGTAGCGGAGAAGTTGGAGAGCCAGGTAAAGACGATGCCGGAACTGTTCCCGAGGGTCATGTACGCGAGGAATGCAAAGCAAGAGCAGATCCCGACAGCGATGTAGGGCATCCCCGAGCGTGTCGTGCGTCTGAATATTTTTGGAGCACTGCCAGAGACAGAAAGACCGTCTGAGGGAGGATGTGTTAGTTATTCGTTGCGATCGCTGAAAGGATGGTCTGCATACACAAGCTACGTGATGCGAGGTAGAGGTCACTCGAACTAGCAGACCAGGCGGCACTTAGAATGGCAGCGTTGATAATCTAAAAAAAGTGTCAGTATCGGCAATGAGACTAGACTCTCTGGTCTCCGACGTACCGAAGGCAAGACCTTGATACCGGCTTCGTTGAAAGCAATCACAAACGGCGAGGCAGATGCATTGGTGGAGTTGAGATTGAGCAACGGGTTGTTGGAAGGGACGAGTAAACCAATAATGAACACGCCCCCAATGTAGAATACCAATACACGGAAGTAAACCCTCCTGATCGCCTTTGGGACGTTCCGGCGGGGATTCCTTGCTTCAGCAGCTGCCATCTGGGGATACGTCAAGGGGGGCCGACAGGGATTATGACGAGAAAACGAACTGCTACTGCTTCAGTGCCGAGGTACGAGAACACAGCCTGTGTGGCGACGCTGCAGGTCCCGAGGAAGTGGCCTTTTGGACCAGTAAACCCATAGTAGTTCACGAAAGGTCCTGGGTTCTTCCAGTATCGGAACCCAATGCGATCGTGGTTTGGACCTCCACCTAAATCGACAATGATACCAAGAAGAATCATTCCTACTATTGTAGTCACTTTGATTGAGCTAGAGATAGACCTATAAGACGAGAAACGGAAGGAAGCCCGATGGTGGGACTTACCTGAACCAGAATTCGGCCTCTCCGTATGCGCCTGTAGTGGATTGTGAGAATATGGAAAGAATTACAGAGAAAATTTTCTCACCGACTCCGAGGGCATTAATCCCAATGGCAACGACCAGGCACATGCTAATCCATACGGCAGGGCTGGTAGTCGTGTCCCAAAAACTGATGATAGCTGCTGCCGCAGACAACTCAGCTGGAAGACATTCAGTGTCAAAATATTTCCATGTTTAATCATACGGACCGGGTAGGGTCAGCTACGTCACGAGAGTGAGAGAGGATAGGTTTGAGACTGAAGTAATCTTACCGTCCATCCATACCAATAATTCCAACCAGTTGCAAAAGCAAAGGCAGGATCAATGAATCGTTCAGCGAGTTTGATGAAACCACCAGGGAGGGGTAGGAAAGCGGTCATTTCACCAAGAGAGAGCTGTGATGACAGATTAGACCAAGTGTGCGCGGAGCTGGTGGAGACAGGCAGAGACCATGGTAGCAAAACATATGGTTCCGACGAAAAGGTAACCCAAGAGAATCCCAACAGGACCACCATTCATGAGGGAGGTTGCTGATCCAAGGAAGAGACCGGTGCCAATGACCCCACCAATACTGGGAGGACGGGTCAGCCTGGGTTGGAACGGTAAGCGTAGAGGATGTGTACCTGATCATAGCGACATGACGGTTCTTTAGCTTACGATGGAGGCCGGTCTGAGCCTCGGGGGATGCAGCTTGGCCCTCGAGCGACCCGACGTTTATTTCGTCGACGAACTTTTTTTCGTTGCTAGTGCCTTCGTCGGAAGCCATGATGGATGAAGGAAGCAAACCGGGGGTGTGAAAGTGAGGACGCCTAAATAGAAGTAGTTGGGCTTATCTAGGTGCATGTGCTGGCATCATTAACCGGCTGGTGCCTTATGGGGTGCCGATAAGTGCGCCCTGACACCTGTGCGCGCCCATAATGGCCTGGATGCGGGTTAGCAGATTAACTTCTACGGATCTCGATGCCATGTGGCTTGATGTATCGATACGAGATAGTCAGATTGAAAAACTGTTGCAGTGAACCAGATACTGTACAAGACATGTATACCTGAAGAGAGGGCAAAGATTTTTCCGCTGGCCCGAACTTACCGGACCCGAAACCGTCGGGGCGAGCGCGTTACGAAGGTACGCTGTACACCGAAACGGTAGAGCTCCATGCTGAGGGGAGTCGAGTGGCGCAGCGGAGTCGGACCGGCTATGTCACGAGGGTGGCAGCGGGAGCACTGCAAGCGAGATGAGCCCGCGCCTCGGCTGTGTACTATGATGCGGCCAGCGCACGACTACTCTGCTGCGCGTTTCATACTACATATCCCACTTGCAGGCTCTTGATAGGGAACTTGAGCCCGTGGATGTTGACAGCCTAACTCCATCATATGATGTGAGCTCCAACTTTAGGCTGGAATTTCACATCCACTGAAAGGACCGTCGTCGTCGGGGTTAACTTGAAGAATATCCGGTCAAGTTAACGACTCTGCGCAGTCGGAGGAGCATCTGGCACAGTCGTGACTAATTCACAGCACTCCAGCTGGGCGCTGTTGTGATGTGACCCAAGTGGCACTCAGTCCGACGTCACACGTCATGTCCAATCCCGTTTTGACTCAAATGCACAGCAGGGAACGTCCAAGAGACTCTCTGTGAACTGGGTAGTGGTCCTGACAGGTCCTAACAGGTTCTGACCATCGGCAACTGTCGGCTAACGCTAGCCGTTTTACTGATGGATGACTTCACGCTCCAGTTACACCGTAAGTGGATCGCTTTCTTGCATCGGGCAAATGTCCAGTGAGTCTATATCTGATACTGTTTCTGTCGCCATTCACTTTATGATGTAGTTCAAGTGTATCAAAGCGGAATTGTGAACAAGCTCTGGACGTTTGTTGTCTGATGAAAGTGGCCGCGACGGAGGCTCACATGATACGAGGGTTGTCCATGAATGCATGACGGTCACACGGTCGCATCTTCCCTGCGTCCACTGTCAGAAGTCAACTCCCACCGAACATCAAATTGTGGCGGCTACCTACTAGCTATCAGTACCATACGTCCCCAAAGAACATGTCTTCTCCCGCTGTCTCGCTTCTGCGCGACGTCGACGCTTACATGTTTGACGTGTTCGGAACGACGGTCGACTGGTTCACGACGGTGAAACGTGAGGTCGCACGTCGGAGCAACGGGGCAATTTCCCGAGGTGCGTCTTATACACTCTTTCAACATCGTGCGGCTCGCTGCCGACGAGGCCGTCCCGTGCGATGTGTATGTATGCACCACCGAGCACTTACGAAATGATCCAATATATTCACTACTACCATCGCCCTTGTTGCTCATGGTGCGTGTGAACGACTCGGCAGACCAAGACGCCATCGACTTTGCGCGCGAGTGGCGACAAGGGTATTTCACAAACATGTAAGTCATTTCGCCACTAACGTCGCCACCTCTCCTGGGGCCTCGAGTGGACATTCTCCAACCCGGAACTTGAGAGGTGCCACGAGGGGGGAGGAGGGGGGCGAGGGAACCACTTTCTGACAAACGATACTCACACGCGGAAAACGTCCTTGTCCCTCCTCTTTTACAGTCGTAACGTGAACGCAGGTGGCGAGGGTAGTCTCAACACCGATGTCGTCCATCGACAGGCAAGTGTTTTCAAAAAGAAAGCGCCCACCCAAGACCGTCGCCGTAAAAGGGTTCCTTGAGGCTTGGGCGCATTGTACGCCATCGTTCTCACGCCCGACGATATCACCCTTTTGCTAGGTACTCGATGGGATGCTCGCATCTCCGCGCTGGTCCCACCTCGCCACCGTCTGGGACGAACCCGCACGGAACGAATTGGTGCAGGTGTGGCATAACCTAGATGGTAAGCCCCCTCTCCACACATCGCCAACGTACCCCCCATCTCTGAGCACACCCACCGACAGTATACGAGGACACCATCCCAGGACTCTCTCAACTCTCCAAATCTGGAATCGTAGTCGCCCTTTCGAACGGGAACTATAGACTGTTGATGGACATGGTGAGCAAGTCCGCTCTGTTCGGAGGAGTGGGCGGATGTAGACTTGAAGGGATGACGCTATCATATCTAGGCAAAGAACAAGCAGCTTCCGTGGGACGGCATCTTGTCGACCGAGTTTTTCGGAGTATACAAACCGTGCGTGTTTACGATTTCCTACCTTTTGTTTTCTTTGGATTCACCCTCGGCGGCTCCTCCCCCCTGTCGATGGCGTATAGGACGAAAGAAGCGTATCTTTCCGCATCGTACCATCTCGGCGTCCCCCCGGAACGTGTTGCGATGGTCGCCGGTCACAGCTGGGACGTCGAAGGAGCTGCACGTGCAGGGCTCAAGTCGATATATGTACCACGCCCTGCAGAAGATACGCAAGAGGTCAGGGAAAACATGCGGAGCAAGGCGGAAGGAGGGACTGTAGACTTGGTGGTGAAGGACTTCAAGGAACTAGCCATGTTGGCTGTCGAGGCGAGGAAATAGGGGAGATATGACCCAAATCAAGTCCCTCGTTGTATAAGCGTAATGCAACGCACACAATATATCACACGCAATGCACATGGCATGAATGGATGCTCTCTCAACTGCCTTGGCTTCCAGCGCCAACATCTCACTGTCAGATCACCACGCTCAAGGTTGTTTCTTCTCAAACGGATTCCCAGATATGATGCGGGAGAAACGGTGGCGAGGCGCAACATTTTTAATATCGAAATCATGCACGCTTGAAACGATCGAGCGCAGACGGTTTGTTGGGTTCCATCTCCCCCTTTTCGACCGCTCTTGCAATCCGTCTCTCTTCCCTTTGCTTCTCCAACTTGGCCCGAATAGCGAACCAGGAACCCAACAACCCATGAGTTTCACATCACGAACAACAAAAGAGGGAGAGGCAGCATACGAACTGCAGTAGGATCGATGACGTTCTTGCGCTGCTTCCTCAAATACCTGATCCGTACATCTCAACATGAGCTCCCAGTTTGACCAAAGAAAAGGACGCACCGCTTTAAACTCTTGCCCTTGCCGCGCATCTTTTGCTTCTCCCGTTCCTCCCTCGCCGTGTGCTTACCACGGTCGTCGTCGCCGTCGGCGTGGCCTTCACCAGCGTCGAGCTCCGTCTCGTCTGCTTTACCTTCTACACGTAACCGCTCCAGACGTGGAAGACGCGCAAACGGAACGTCGTGCTTGTCATGAACTGCCGTCGTCAACTTCGTAGGAGGTGCCAACGACCCCACAAAGTCCGGATCTAGAGCGATCATATCTGGTTGAATCTAAGAGAGTGGTTGGGTTGGGTTTCGGGTCAGCGTGCGAACCGAGACTGGTCTGTAAAAGTAGTAATGATCGATCAAAGGCTGACCTTGTCTAAGAGACCCTTGACCTCGCGTTCCTGCCTCCTCTTCTTGTTTTCGAAAGGATCAGCTTCGTTGCTATCAAAGTTTGGCTCTCCAGACCCCGGTACGAGAAGACTCGAAAGCCCAGCATTGTGCCCGACCATAAGAATATCTTGGAACGGACAGAACCGTACCGACGCGAGCGGTCGGTGGGGTATCGGATGTGTGAGATAAAGTGGCGGGGCAGCTTTTGCAGAGAACGGGGTCTGTATCGACGGTTTCGTATACACCTGTGCGACGAAATAAAACAAAGTTATCACGGATCCCGTTTTAAAGGGAATGAAACGGCGCACGTTCACGCTTCCACCGGTAGCGACTGCCAACGCACCCTTGGCACTCCATTCGAGCTCGGCACCACCCCCTCTCGTCGTCCATTCTCTCACAGCACCCTTCCAATTCCGACAATCCCAGATTTTGACAGTGCCGTCTGCACCGGAAGACGCCATATAGCGTCCTCCAGTACTAGGATCGACGCTGAGACCCACGACGGGACCGAGATGAGCGAGGAGCTGGACTGCAAGGTGAGGAAGGTTCGGAGTCCATAACGACACGACACTGTTTTGGTGACCGAGGTGGATGATGGCGTTGTGTCGATTTTGAGTCATGGTACGGCAAGCACCTGCTTTCGTCCGGTGTTCTGCCACGAACGTACCGGTGGAAGTGCCTTGGTATTTTAAGTACCCGGGGTTTCCCTGTCAAAAAAGAAAAAAAAAACGGTTGGAGTGGACCGGGGTGGTAACTAGAGTACTTACAACGCTCGCAAGCAACCAGTGATACGGGAGAAATTCGAGTCGCGTAGGCTCGATATGAGACTTTGATCTATGCAACTCGACACCGTTTCAATCATAAATGAAGACATATTTCTTCTGCGCAAGCGCGAAACAGGATCGGTCTTGTAGGAACCCAACGACCATTGAACACCAGGACACACACACACATCATCGCAGAATCACGTACGTTATATCCCGACAGGTCTCTTGTAATTGCAATTCCGCATGAATCGTACCAGCTTGCCAATCAAACATGGCTATGTGCCACCCAGTGCTCCCTACGATAGCCAAGTGCCCTTCCCGACGTCGTCAGAGAATCATATGGGTCATGCTTTTGGTTGAAGTCAAGGGAGTTTTCGGTGGGTTAGAATAAGAACAACGCATTTCTTAATCCGTTTAAACATCCGTGTAGAGAATATGGGGGTCCGTAGGGTATCTACGTTGGGTCCTCCATTGAAGATGATGTGCGGATCACATCTGAGCAAACGGCGGGGGTGAGGACGTGCGCACAAAGAACAAACCCGATACGTACCAGCCACATCCAGAACGCTTCAATCTTATTCCTGGGTGGGGGGTCATCGTGTCTGTTGGCACCGACATGCATGATCAGCTTCCGTTCACGGGCACACGGGGTGCCGTTTCAACAAGGGAAGGAGAGAAACGTACGTCATCGCATCGAATTCGGCCACGTTGGTGACAAAGTCCATCTCGTCTGGCTTCACGGTGGGTACACGCATGACGAGCTTGGCGGCGACGTAAAGAACAGGGAAGAACATAATCGGGAAGTAGTCGGTCACGAACGTGGCGGTGGACCAGTTACCCTTGAGGAACACTTCCCAAGCGCTGAACTGTTGGGGACCGCGCGCGTGGGGAAGACGTCAGTCGATACGGTTTGCTACAACACGGCGCAAGGAGCGGAGGGGGTACGCACAAAGAGTATGAATGCGGATCCACAGACACACCACCATCCGGCATATGGTTGCAACCGGGAAGCGAATGGGAGGGTTTTCCTGTCGATACCCTGTGCTTTCATGCCCTTGTAGAACCTGAGATACGTCACCCCAATAGAAAACCAGGTGACTAGACCGGTGGTAGCGGTGAAATTGGCGAGCCAGGTAAAGACGATGCCGGAACTGTTCCCGAGGGTCATGTACGCGAGGAATGCAAAGCAAGAGCAGATCCCAACAGCGATGTAGGGCATCCCCAAGCGTGTCGTGCGACTGAATATTTTTGGAGCACTGCCAGAAACAGAAAGACCGTCTGAGGGGGATGTGTTAGTTATCCGTTGCGATCGCTGAAAGGATGGTCTGCATACACAAGCTACGTGATGCGAGGTAGAGGTCACTCGAACTAGCAGACCAGGCAGCGCTTAGAATGGCAGCGTTGATAATCTAAAAAATGTGTCAGTATCGGCAATGAGACTAGACCCCCTGGTCTCCGACGTACCGAAGGCAAGACCTTGATACCGGCTTCGCTGAAAGCAATCACAAATGGTGAGGCAGATGCATTGTTGGAGTTCAGATTGAGCAGCGGGTTGTTGGAAGGGACGAGTAAACCAATAATGAACACGCCCCCGATGTAGAATACCAAAACACGGAAGTAAACTCTCTTGATCGCCTTTGGGACATTCCGACGGGGATTCCTTGCTTCAGCAGCTGCCATCTGGCGATATGTCAAGGGGGTAGATAGGGATTATGACGAGAAAACGAACTGCTACTGCTTCAGTGCCGAGGTACGAGAACACAGCCTGTGTGGCGACGCTGCAAGTGCCCAGGAAGTGGCCTTTTGGACCAGTGAACCCGTGGTAGTTCGTGAAAGGTCCTGGGTTCTTCCAGTATCGGAACCCGATGCGATCGTGGTTTGGACCTCCACCTAAATCGACAATGATACCAAGAAGAATCATTCCTACTATTGTAGTCACTTTGATCGAGCTAGAGATAGACCTATAAGACGAGAAACGGAAGGAAGCCCGATGATGGGACTTACCTGAACCAGAATTCGGCCTCTCCGTATGCGCCTGTAGTGAATTGTGAGAATATGGAAAGAATTACAGGGAAATTTCTCACCGACTCCGAGGGCATTAATCCCAATGGCAACGGCCAAGCATATGGTAATCCATACGGCAGGGCTGGTAGTCGTGTCCCAAAAACTGATGATAGCTGCTGCCGCAGACAACTCGGCTGGAAGACATTCAGTGTCAAAATATTCCCATGTTTAATCATACGGACCAGGTAGGGTCAGCTACGTTGCGTGAGTGAGAGAGGACGCTAGGTTTGAGACTGAAGTAATCTTACCGTCCATCCATACCAATAATTCCAACCAGTTGCAAAAGCAAAGGCAGGATCAATGAATCGCTCCGCGAGTTTGATGAAACCACCAGGGAGGGGTAGGAAAGCGGTCATTTCACCAAGAGAGAGCTGTGATGACAGATTAGACCAAGTGTGCGCGGAACTGGTGGAGACGGGCAGAGACCATGGTAGCAAAACATATGGTTCCGACGAAAAGGTAACCCAAGAGAATCCCAACAGGACCACCATTCATGAGGGAAGATGCTGATCCGAGGAAGAGACCGGTGCCAATGACCCCACCAATACTGGAAGGACAGGTCAGCCTGAGCTGAAACGGTGAGTGTAGAGGAATGTGCACGTGATCATAGCGACATGACGGTTCTTTAGCTTACGATTGAGGCCGGCATGAGCCTCGGGAAATGCAGCTTGGCCCTCGAGCGACTTGACGTCTGCATTGGAGGCGAACATTTTTTCGTTGCTAGTGCCTTCGCCGGAAGTCGTGATGGGTGAAGGAAGCAAACCGGGGGTGTGAGAGCGAGGACGCCTAGATAGAAGTAGTTGGGCTTATCTAGGTGCATGTGCTGGTATCATTAACCAGCTGGTGCCTTATGAGATACCGATAAATGAGCCCCAGGCCCAGACACCTGCGCGCGCCCATAATGGCCTGGATGCGGGTTAGCAGATTAACTTCCACGGATCTCGATGCCCCGTGGCTTGATCTATCGATACGAGATAGTCAGATTGAAAAACTGTTGCAGCGAACCAGATACTGTACAAGACATGTATACCTGAAGACTCGGAGGGCAAAGATTTTTCCGCTGGCCCGAACTTAACGGACCCCGAAACTGTCGGGGCGAGCGCGTTATGAAGGTACGCTGTGCGCCGAAACAATAGAACTCCATTGTAGCGGCGCAAAGTGCCTGTCCCCAACTCCCGGAGATATTTCGACACTGGCCAGTGTGTTCATATCCGGCAGCAATACCCCGCGCCACCTGAACTTGAGTCTTCAGGCCTCAGGCCTGAAGACTCGGCGCAGCTAACCATGGCTAGAGACACATCCCGCCGCCTTTGATCACTCGTCGTACCCAACCCTGAGGCAGACTGACCCTCATCTCGCAGCTGTTGCTGATGCCACTCGGCGAGAGGGAGTTAGAGTTATTTTTTTAAAGAACGAAGTCCTGGCAGTTGCAGAAGTTATGGGGTGTATCAAAGCAAGAATCCACAAACTGGTAATAGACTGGAGCATAGTATGATGGATATTCGTTGACACAGTGAATATGAGGGACACGACGCCTCGTCCACAACAGACCAGTGAATCTAATTGACCGTCCAAACCTTAATTCATGCAGTTCATAGTTGATGACGTAATAATATGCTCATCTCACGGAGTTAAACGGTGTTAATGCTCGTTTGCAGGATGCCTGACGTTTGCTGCAGAGGAGAACTACCGTGGGAGTCAGGGATCCCGAGGGGATTCGAGTGACGCAGGGGAGTTGGACCGGCTATCTCACGAGGGTGGCAGTGGAAGCACCTCAAACAGGATGAGTCCGCGCCTTGGTTGTGTATGCGGCCAGCGCACGACTACTCTGCTGCGCGTTTCATACAACATATCCCACTTACTCTTGATAGCCTGAGAGAACTTGAGCCCGTGGATGGTGACAGCCTAATTCCATTATATGAATCAGATATGATGTGAGCTCCAACTTTAGGCTGGAATTTCACATCCACTGGCGGCAAAGGTGGCAAAGGACCGTCGTCGTCAGGGTCAACTTCAAGTTGAAGAATATCTGATCAAGTTAACGACTCTGCGCAGTCGTGACTAATTCACAGCACTCCAGCTGGGCGCTGTTGTGATGTGACCCAGGTGGCACTGAGTCCGACGTCATACGTCATGTCCAATCCCGTTTGGACTCGAATGCACAGCGGGAACGTCCAAGAGATGACTTTACGCTCCAGTTACACCGTAGGTGAATCACTTTCTTGCATCGGGCAAATGTCCAGTGAGTCTCTATCTGACACTGTTTCTGTCGCCATTCACTGTATGATGTAGTTCAGATGTATCAAAGCGGAATACTCCTGTCTGTGAACATGCTCCAGACGTTTGTTGTCTGATAAAAGTGGCCGCGACGGAGGCTCACATGATACGAGGGTTGCCCATGAATGCATGACGGTCACACGGTCGCATCTTCTCTGTGTCCAGTGTTAGAAGTCGACTCCCACCGAACCAAGTCCCTTACCGTATAAGCGTAATGCAACGCACGCAATATATCACACGCAATGCACATGGCATGAATTGATGCTCTCTCAACTGCCTTGGCTTCCAGCGCCAACATCTCACTGTCAGATCACCACGCTCAAGGGTGTTTCTCTTCAAACCGATTCCCAGACATGATGCGGGAGAAACGGTGGGGAGGCACAACATTTTTGATATCGAAATCATGCACGCTTGAAACGATCGAGCGCAGACGGTTTGTTGGGTTCCATCTCCCCCTTTTCGATCGCTTTTGCAATCCGTCTCTCTTCCCTTTGCTTCTCCAACTTGGCCCGAATAGCGACCTAGGAACCCAACAACCCATGAGTTTCACATCACGAACAACAAAAGAGGGAGGGACGTTATACGAACTGCAGTAGGATCGATGACATTTTTGCGCTGCTTCCTCAAATACCTGATGCACACATCTCAACATGAGCTCCCAGTTTCACCAAAAAAAAGGACGCACCGCTTTAAACTCTTGCCCTTGCCGCGCATCCTCCTCTTCTCCCGTTCCTCCCTCGACTTGTGCTTATCACGATCGTCGTCGTCAACACCGTCGGCCTGGCCTTCACCAGCATCGAGCTCCGTCTCGTCTGCTTTGCCTTCTACACGTAACCGCTCCAGACGTGGAAGACGCGCAAACGGAACGTCGTGCTTGTCATGAACTGCCGTCGTCAACTTCGTAGGAGGTGCCAACGACCCTACAAAGTCCGGATCTAGAGCGATCATATCTGGTTGAATCTAAGAGGAGGGGGTTTGAGTTTCGCGTCTGTGCAGTGAT
>JBBPQP010000489.1:0-24522 GCA_038092555.1 Boletus subgraveolens
TCCCCTCTCCTCCCTTCAAACCTCACATCCACAACCCTCACCACCTCCCCCTCCCCTCCCTCCCCCACCCCCGCACCACCCTCACCCCCAAAACCCCTCCGATGGTCCACCACCCTCACACCCGGCACCTTGACATACCCACACTCGATCGGAATCACATTCCACGTCACCCTTTCCTCCCCACCGGGTAACACCAACGGTAACCGTCCGTTCCTCAATCCCGCCACCACGAACCCGTCCGACACCTGTGGGTCTAGCGATACGCTGATCACCGCCGACCGACTCGCATGACGGTTTCGGATCGTCAAATGCATTGGCGTAGGCATGTGTAGTCTAGCGGTGGTTGGGACACTGAGTAGCGCGATCAGGGTGTCGCGTGGTGGACGGAGGAGGGGGAGCGGGATGTGTGTTGACGAGAGGGGGCCGTATTGTCCGGGTGATAGCATCCTAGATCCGTACCGCCGTTAGACATGTGTCACAGACCGAATACGACCCATGCCTTTTCCATGTCAACACGTATTCCCCCGGTCCGAGCAGGACCTCATCACCCGTCGTCTCGTCCTCGATCTGGGTCAGCGCAACACGACAAACGTCTGAAAACTGGTCCCCGGTGAGGTATTCTGCAGTTAAATACCGTCAGAGGTGAAGAACGTCGAGTCATTACCGGTCACTAACCATTAGGAAACACCCCCTCCACGCCTGCTTCCAACGTCGTATCCACTACCCTCGCATACCGACTCTCCTGTATTCATTCACTCAGCTACTCCCCCAAATCGAGAGAAACACGCACCGCCCGACGCAGCGTCACCTCTACCACCTCCGCCCCACACGGCGCCGCACACTCTACCACCGTCATCACAATTGCCTCACCACCTACACACACACCCCAATCCGCGCCCTCCAACACAGACAGATCCGCGAGTGCGGGCGGGGGTTCCAGAGATCGCTGGTAAGCCACGTCTTGTCGCACCACAAACGCGCTGAACGTCGGGATCGACAACGTCCGTAGGATCTCCTCCGTGTCGTGGTTCTGCAACCCACCCAGCGTCTCTGATGGCGATGCCGCTCTGGCTTGAGGTGGAGTTCGACCCGTCGTACTCGACTGAACAGACACATCGATCATTCGATCACCCGGTGCCCCGCTGCTCATCAACACCAACGTCTTGACGACCGATACACCCGGCTTGACAGTCCCAAACTGAATGCCCTTGATCAGTCCCGATGATTTCTGGTCGTCAAAGGTGATGGATTGTACTGTCGGCGTTGAGCGATTGTCACACGGCTGGAGCGAGATTGGAAACACACCTGCCTCGTCCACCTCGGTCGGTTGCAACAACACGTCAACGACCACATCCAGCGCCCGATCGTCCGTGTTGGTAATCTCGATCACGATCGGGTATGCCTCGTCCAACAACGCTGGCTCATGGTGCGAAAACGAAATCGAGAGTTGGTGCGGACGATGTCGAACGCTAACGGAAACGTGTCATACACATGGACTAGAACTAAGAGGGAGCAGCGCACTCACATGACGCTCGCAGAGTCGTCCCTCGTCACAGGAATAAAGGACACGGGTCGCACCGAACTCAACCACCGAGGAACGACGAGACTCGATTCGCACGACGCACAAGGCTCGTGCGGTACCTCGATCGTCCAACCTCCTTCTTGCAGCGTCACCACAATGGTCGAGACCTACGCATTGATCTGTCATCGTGACTGAATAAAAAAAGGGATAGGAAAGCGCGTACGCTGAATACACCAGGCACGTCCGAGGCAAGCGTGCCTGTCAGGATGATCTGGTCCCCAGGTCGCCACCTCAAATGCACCCCCACCTCTACGGGCTTCTCTCCCCGTACCTGACCCAGCGGTACGACCCGCACCGCTTCCGAGTGTGTAGATATAGATGCATCGTGGCGGATGATGATCGGCGTATACCCTTCCGAGAACAAGATCGAAATCGAGTGAATCGGCAGCGCAGAGATCGCGGCGTCCGGCGGCGCGGCTAGCGAGATTTGGAAGGCAGCCTCTTCGCCCACTCGGACGTCGGGTTTCCAAAAGACTACCGAGGTGTTCACTGCACAAGGTGTCAACGCCATCAAAGAGATGACTTCCTAGTACGTACATATTGGTTCAGATTCTTTGAGATCGACGACCAAGACGTCGTCCGTAGAAAACGGAACAGAGCTCTATCAATCGAGGTTCAGTGGCGTTTTCACTGACACATGGATCCCATCACACCTGGAGAAGTGTCAACAGATCGTCTTGCAACGTCCCTGGCTCGTCAATGTCGCCTATATCCCGCAACATAAGGATCAGTAATCGACAATGGAACCACTCATCCACGCACCATATCCGATCATCTCTACCAACAGCTTCACCGTCAGCTCCACGTCGCCCAACTGCTTTGCACAGGCATACCAAGTAGGAAACAGTGGACGGAGCATCGCATTCCACTTTTCTCGTCGATACGTCTTGGCGATCCGTTCAAAGAACCTATTGCCCATTGGTTTGACCTATGCAGCACCAGGGGAGAAAAATCCGGGTGTGCGCACCGAATCGCCAGCTCGAATTTTCCAGACTGGTGGTACGTATTCGCAATGCGACACGCAATCCACAAAGTCAATCTCCCCTGACTTGATGTCGAACTATACTTTTTGAACAGCTCGTACGATTTCGTGTAGAGCTGCCACCAAGCGCAAACGCAACGTCAGCCAAACGCGCACTCGATTCGAAGAACAACGGATACCTCCAACGCGATCGTCAAGTGATCCACCTTTGTTTCGTTGGCAAACCCAGGGGCCGCATTTGCCCCCTGCGACGCACTCTCGCTCGCCAAAAACCGCTCGCGTCTAGCTTCGGTACAGCGTGCTGCCATGTAATAGTAATGACCTGGGTGTTGCAGCGCATGGCTGGGATTCAATCCGAACGTCCGGACGGTGTCCACGTCAGGTGGTGCACCTCCCGACGCCCGCGTGACTGGGGCGTGCGTCGGAAATGTGAGTGTCGAACGGGAGCCTTGCTCGAGAAGTTCTGCGAGCACGCGGTGTCTAGGAGTCCGTGAGGCTAGCACCCGTAGGATGGGATGCGATGCGACTCACTGCCGGGCCATCCAGCTCCAATACTCGAATGTCTCCTCGCCGATGCCCCAACCACGTGAAAAGTCGGCGAAACGACGCATATGGAGGTTGTGATGCGACAGCGCGAGCGCGTGTTCGTTGTTGTATAGATAGAGCTTCGTGATCTGAGGACGTCTATGAGTGCTCTCTGACGTTTGTTCACGAGTGAGTCTCACCTTGAAGTTGATGGTGTCTGCAAGCACCTTGGCCTCTGCCCATCGCTTGGTTCGAGGGGGTAAGATGGCAGTGGACCCAAACATGATCATGAGGGTCGTATATGCATCCTGGTAATGTCTTGATGGTGTCAGAGAAATGTTAGAGTGTGAAGGCGTCTGACACACTTGAGCGCGACATCGTCTTCGCCTCGGAATTCTGCAAAACATGCCATCTTGTATTCGTATCGGACTGTCCAACCTTCTGGGCGAAGCGGGCGTGTGCTGGCAGTGCCGACGGGAATCAAGGGTGGTGGGTTATAGGACGACGCTTGTGAGTGTCGATTGCGCTTTCGGCGGACCCGTTTCGAGTGAGAAGTGTAGTACTCTACGGCGGTCTCGTACAATGCGTCTTGCAAGCTGAGCGAGTCAACCAAGGAGACGAAAAGAGACAGGGTGGCAACCGACCTCCGAATAAACTCGTCCAGTTCGGCTTGACTGACGGGACTCAAGACAAACAGCGCCGCCTTCGAATCTAATCCACTTTGCCTTCGGATATAAGATAGCCGACCGTCGAGCGACGGATCGTCTGAAGGACGTCACACACTGACGTGGCAAGGAAACATGGATCGGAGACATACCGAGCATCCGTCTACTGGCCAATAACACGACTGTCAGCTTGATGTTTCGTTCGCTCGCAGACTTTTTTCGCTGTGCGATTTCTGCGCTCAGTTCTGCATCTCTTTTCAGTTCCTCTGCCCCGCGTTCGCGTTCGTGGTCGATGTCAGGTGGATCGAGCGGGGTACGCGGTGTGGTATTCGGCGCCTCGAACATGCGCAAGAAGAGGACAAAGACGCTTGGGAGAAAGGCGGTATGTTTACGAATCCATATCGGTGCTATCAAGCCGTCTGGATAGAGCGGGGAGGAAGGAGTGAGTGGGGAGAGGGGAGAACGGGCAGACGAGTAGGAGGGATCTTCGGGGGATACGAGCTTGCGGGGCGGGAAGCGGACGTTTTTGTCGACGAGGACCATTTGGAAGGACTTGGTTCGGTGTGGGGCCCATATGGAAGGGCGAAGCTGGGACTGGAGGGTATCACGTAGACGGGAGACGAGGAGGACAAACGGATCTTGCGTCTTTGGGGGCGGGGGTGGAGGTGATTGAGGTCGAGTGGTGGCTGTATCGAGGCCAGCGACGAACATGACCGGGCAGAGTTGCATCAACAACTCGACGGGATACGAGTTCATCGTGATCAATAGTGATCTCACCGTGGGAATAAACGACTATATCACCACTCCATATTGACGAGCTCCTATCTCAACTCCAACCATGACCACACCAAAAGACTGTACATGCCAGAGCAACTGTGGGTACGCCCTCGATGACAGCCTCTTCGCCGTGCCAATCTGACCGTGCTCAGCGCTTGCGGGCCCTCTGGGACCGGATGCGTTTGCCCCAAGGGAAAGTGTAACTGCAGCCCATGCGTGAATGCCCCTCACTCGACCAAGGTACCCTCCCCCATCTCCATCGCACTCGAGTTGACACGTCGTGCGTGCAGTGTGACTGTCGTGGCTCTGGTGAAAACTGCGTGTGCACCGCGCAAGGCCAGGCCTGCACTTGTGCATCTGAATCCAAGTAGAAAATAGTTCGTCGGGGTAGCGATGAGAGAACAAGTCGTGTCTTGTCCTGTGTGTACGATAAGTTGCTGTATCTGTATCGTCCCTTGTATCATAGCCGAACGACCTTGTACAATTTTCGACAAGTCCAGGGTTTCAACCTCACCTACAACGCCTTCCATTTTCGGATGAAAGCAAGTCCTATTCCTGGACGAGCTATAAGACAGCCGAGTCTGACCATGTAGCCGCATCCTAAAAAACGATCCCCCGCTCATTGATTGAGCTTTCATCCCGACCACGACTAGTCCTTGCTGTTTCCCATCATCATGCACGCCCACTCCACCACCCGTACCATCTTTTCCATCTGGATCACTCTCCTTGCCATCGCTGCACTAGGTTAGTTTATCCATAAAGTCCCTTACCTATCTAACCTCTTCGTCTAGCCGTCTCCTCCCCCGTCCCAGAACCAGAACCAGCCCCGCTAGACCCCGTCCTCGCAGCAGTCATCTCGAGTAACCTCAACCTTCAATGTCAGCACGGATGCGAGGCCGCATCTAGCGCACAGCAACTCGTCAGTCGTCCCCCTTCCATCCCAACCGTGCATGACGCTGACAGACCAACCTCTTCAGAATAAAAACGCTGCGCTTGCTTCGGCAGTCAGCCCGCTCTCCGTCTTTGGAGGGCTCGTCCTCGCGAGCGGCGTTCTCGCCGCCATATGATCAGCAGTCGGCATTGTCACACAGATGTATTTGGACATTTTACTGTAGCGATAGCCAAGGGATAGTACTCCCCATAATTGATACCGAATGCCACCAACGTATGTGGCGATCACTCGTGGACGAGATTAACTGCCCCTACCGAATAAAGAAAAATACATTTCATTCATATCATACAATTCATCAAAATCGTCACTAGTCAAACCGCCAAACACCCATAGACCTATAAAGGTGACTTCTCCGACGTCGCAGATGGAGACACCTTTGGACTAAATCACCAATCATGTCAACACCGCTCGCAGACACCTGCTCAACAAACTCACCGTCGCACTCCACAGCAGTAGCACGCTCTCGCAGACAGCACCACCACAGCGACCCACGTCAGAACCATCGCCGCTAAGATCATCCACACAGCATTCCCAAACTGCACATCAAAACTCGCACCCGAGAATAACGAATCGATATTGTTCTGGACGAGCACTACCAGGGCCACGTCCACAGCGAACATGACACTCCCGACGATCGCCGTCACGATGGCGATGATGAGTGCAATGATGGCGACAGCGTGTGAGTGCAAGAACAAGGAAAGGACAAAGATGACGGTCGAGAGCCCCGCCGCGACAAGGTGGAGCGAAAGGAGCGCCAACAGACCCGCCTCAGCCACGTTTGCGAGCTCTGTCGAGAGTCCGACGTTACTGAGGAAACTCGTCGGTATCGTGTAACCGAGCTGCGGACCATAGCATACGCCTTGCGCTATGGTCGAATCGAACGTGCTACGAAAAGGGTTAGTGCCCAACGGGTAGGAACAGCATGGTCAGGGTCTACTCGCTTGGTCGCACAAACGCCCCATACACCAAAGTAGAGACTCGTGGCCCCATTCGAGATGGGGTTCGTCGAACCCAATGCAGACACCTCGATGATGTATATCGAAGGTGTGATCGTCAGCGAGAGACCGACCAAAAGGAAGAGTAAGAAAGCGGCGAGGAAGATCGCGAGCGTCAACAGAGACACCACGAGGTGCTTCTGCAGTGGACGGGGAACCATGAGTCCACAAATATTCAGTGTAGCCACCATTTCTTGTCTGCAGAAGAACTGGGCGAGCGGGGAGGGACGAAGTGCAAGGAGGAACGAAGTGGGCAGTGGGGGATGGACCCCTCATGGTGGATATACATAGTCAGGGTTGGCGTGGACGGTCCGAGCTTCGCACCTCGAGACGGTCTAGCTGGTTCTAGTCGTCACCTAAGAAGTGCTGAGCCAACTGTGATGGAATGAGGTCAAATAGCACCTCGGAGCCAACGTGCGTCGACTGCGTATTTTCAGGACCAGAGCGTGTTGAACAAAAACAGGTATGATGCGCGCTGGCAAGACCAGATCCGAGGGGATCTACAAGCAGGTGATGCTGAGGGGACACTGGAGAGACACCCAAATGGACATTGCGGGGTGGGAGAGAACTTGTTTTGGGCAAAGTCCAGACGTTCATTTACATACCAGTCACGTAGAACCAAGGCACGCGTTATTTGATTTCAGAATTCAATGTCGCCCGTTTCTTCCGTCTTGCCATTCGCCTGGTCGTGCAACTCAAGTCTAAGGAGGATGTCACGAGCCACACAATATTGCTGATTCAACTCACTGGTGGCAACTGTCGGCTTGGAACTCGGGAGGCCTGCTAGATGTACGGCCGAACTTCGTCAGCGGGAACCTTGTTTACAAATGCACCTCTAGTTTCTCCCCGAACCAGACCTAAAATATCGAGATCAGAAGACAGTTAATCTAGCCCTAATACGCATTGGATTTATGCAGCAAGAAACACCACAGGGTCAAAACACGATCACACAGCCACAATTCTCCCCCCACTAAACGAGGTAATTAGTAACGAGAGCAGCAGCTGCAGGCTGTGTCCTGTTCCCCCAGTTCTCGTCTCTTACAACTCTAGGGCCTAGTGGAGACTCCGTCGTGTGACTCAACGATCACACTCACCCCAATCTATCACGTTTCTTGTAACAAACATCGGAGGATTAACTGTCGTCGAGTCTACCCAGGGGAGATCACAATCAGCAACTTGTACTGCTCTTCTCATCGTATCCCTGCTGAACCACTGACACTTCAGTTGTGCCAGAACACGGTATAGCCTATAGGTCAACCAAGCAGGTGACGCCACTCAGTGACTCGGGGCAACATTCCGGCGGTTCATACCAGATCAATCACAATTCGTTGTTCACGATAACACCTCGGGCACCGAGAGAGCCATCATGTCCGATCATGATTGTTGGAAATCCGAATATGATTGGGAGATCTTACTGCGTTCGAGGAAACCTAGGGAAACTGTTCTATGTGTCCTGTTCGACCATGGGGCTCAGCGCCACTTCTCGAGCGTTCGTATAACCATGTTGTGTAGCAACGACATCACTCCCGAATATCTCAGGGAATGGGTACGCAGCTTTCCTTTTCAACGTCTGTTCAGGTTCGTTGATCGTTGATCGTTGGTCGTGATCCCTCAGAATATTACACCCCAGTCACCCTCACCCTCCGTTGTCAGCCGTGTGTCTTCCGTGGCCCAGGACACACCTGTAACACATAACGCTGCCTCACTCCCAATCTGCAACATAGTATTTATGGCGGATCGACACTCAGCTCGTTCACAGACCGCATCTTGGGTGGCCAAACTCTGCGGGGAACTTGTATTCAGGGAATGTAGTTCTCCAGAGGGTTCCGGCAACACCATCTTCGAATTCGACCAACCGTTGACGGAAAACACGCAGAGCGTATCGGTCTCGTTCACCAGTTCATATCGGCTATACACCACGATGACCCACGGCATTTTCTCCCACCTTTCGACCGACTTCTCTGCGACGGTCGGTCGAGTCGTACGCGTCTTGCCAGACACTCCAACGAGCAAGCGTAGAACCATCTTCCTTCCCATAGACGTCCTCCTCCCCATTTTTGAAAATCTGCGTTTTCCACTGAACCGTCGCAGTTGGCGAAAGGATATCTTGTCGTCTGCATTGGTGTGTCGAGAGTGGACGTGTGCGCTCGACATGCTGTTGGCCGATTTTCGCTCAAGAGATAGCCAACAGGGGCACCCTCCTGAGATAGCCAGCTTTGCGAATGGATTGGTTGCGCGCCCTAATCTGGGTCTTGGCATCAAGTACCTCTCGGTACGCTACTTGGAGAGACATCCCGCCTGGGACCCTTATCCGGACTGTCCCCCGGATCGTCCCTCGCCAATGTTTCTAGCCAAGCTGCGATTGCAACAGAGTGACTTGCGTCGCTCACGATTTGGTAAAACGTTCCTGTCCATCCTGCGTGTTGCCGAAAACGTTCAAAATTTGCGTCTCGATCCGGGAAAGGACCTAGTCACCCCCCCGGACGATCTTGCGGATGCCATTCGTGGACTGAGCAAACTGGAAACATTCGAAGGCACGAGTCCCCTCAGCATGGCTCAACTGATGTCCTGCATCGCCACATTGCCATCGCTGAAGCATCTCACCATCCTGAGTGTTGTTCCTTCCAGCAACCATACCCTCCCATTAGCCTCGCCGTCCTGTTGCCTCACCGAGATCGAGCTTCTGGACGTTCCCGTCAAGGACGACGAGCTCACATACCTCGTGAGCACGTCCGGCTCGACCCTCGAACGTCTCATGTTCAATCGCATCTCGCAACTGACCAACGCAGGACTTGCCGCTGCCCTGAACGTCGTCTGCACATCGCTGACCCACTTGTACATCATGAACGACGCGCTCACGAGGGATCGAGGCGAGGAGCTTGCACTCGACACCGTCATCACGCGCATGCCGCGCTTGATGGACCTACATATCGTCCCAGAATTTGCTTCGGAACGGATGGTGGAGCGACGCGCGGAAGCGTTTTCGCAACGGACCACGCCTGCCCTCTCCGAAGTACATTTGCACCTGATGACCGTACGGGGGTCTCGGACTGGTGATGTAGTCGAAGCGATGGACCGCCATTGGCCTGGGTGGAAGATGGATCGGGAGTAGGGGAAGAGTGCGTAGCATGTTGTAAGACAACTGATTCAATGGCACGTGCCGCCAAGTCCGATCCGACTCAGCCGTTTGAAGATCTGATCGAGAACATTTGATCGAGGGATCATACCAATCAATGACGTCATCAATTCTAACCTCCAAAATGTCGAATTGTCAGCAAAGAGGAGGTCTGTGCTAAGGCGCTATAAAGCCATCCACTGCAAGGATGGAGACAGTTGACCATGCATCGTTTCTTGAACTCCTTCAAGAGCCACGGGTCGAACCACGGATTGGAGAAATCGGTGAAGATCAATGGTTTTACATCGTCCCTATCCCCGATCACCCCAAGTTCCGCGAGCGAGCGATCTGACGACGAGACCAGGGCCTCCTGGAAATACCTGACCTTATCGACGGCAATCGCATAGACAGCACTGAACTCGCCGCCCTCGTAGCTCACTATGGTCACGCCCCAGCCACTGCTTGGCTCGAGAAAGCGCGGTACCGCATCTGGCGACCGTCCGACCCTGTTCCACACTCGTCCTTTCTCCCCGTTCAGGGGTACTTGCATACCAATTTCTGGGTCTTTGCTTGGGGGAGCCCCCTTGTCTCTGACGTGACGGCGCTGAAGCCGACCTGGGCCCAGTTCATCACATGGATTCAGTCCCATGACCTCCGTCTCGTGTACTGTTGCGTCCCCGAGGAGATCGAAGAGCTGTTGGCAGATATGGGGTGGTCCACCGTCAGCTGTATCAGCGAGGACGTCATCGAACCCAGCACATTCTCGAGATGACGCAGCAAGATGACGAGTGTGGGCACGGATCCATGGTCAAGGATTTGAAGAAGAATCTCAGGCGAGCGGAGAGAGCGAACGTGGAGGTTAAACGCATCTTGCGACAAGATTGGTCTGAGGATCGTCGGGAAGATATCGAGGATGGTATTGCTGCTTGGAAGCACGTTCGCAAAGGCCTTCAGCTCGCCGCTGTGCGTACCATCGATCGATCCGTATCGTATTCTATATTGAGTATCGTTAGACGTCGTTTGATCCGTGGCTCGACTTTGAGAATCGGGAGTATTGGGTTGCACTCCAATTCGACAAGGTAAGAACATGGAACATTTCCAAAAGTATGCATCGACTTACAGGTCTTGTAGGTGGTCGGCGTCTTAATCCTTACTCTGGCAGGGGACTCCTACGTCATCAAGAACGTTGTTCAGTTCCCCGACGCACCGAAAGGCACATCCGAGCAGCTGATCCACACGGTTCTTCGAGATCTTCACGAGCAACACCCCAAAGGGGTTGCGGATCACAGGCCGGGCCATCTTACAGTCACGTTCAACATCAGCGCAGCAAGGAATTTCAGGCCAAATAGGAATATATCTGGATGGAAGTTCACGTGGCTCAGCCAGACGTACGCAAAGGTCACGCGTGGCGCCCACCTCCTCAACCGACACGTACATTCGCCCAGTGGATGTTTATGTGTTACCCAACCGAGGACGGGTTTGGGTTAGATGGCATAGAGAAATCGTTGAAACTGTTACGGAGTTGAGATGCACACGTTAAACACTAATTTCAGTCTAGACATCAGTACAATTCGGCGCGACTCTATGCGTGCATTACATATCCTAGAATACCATTAATCACCCCGCCAAAGCCGGCACGATGATTTGTCCAACGCTTTGCGTATCGACTTTTCCTTTCTATTGGGTGCGAGAGCGATGCAAGTGGGAATGTTTTCCGGTTGTTCTGTCCAGACATGATGTGGTATCGGCGACGGATCAGCACGGGAGAGTGCAGCAGAAAGCTTTTCAAGTGTAGATACATCTGGTGTCTGAAACACAAGCCGAGTTATACAGTCAACTGTGCACAGAAAGAATGCCCAAGATGAACGCAACATACCTGAAGTACGACCTACGTGGATCAATGTCAATGATACACAGATCAAGATCTTCAAGAACTCACCTTGCGCATGTTCCCGAGGTCTGCCAGATAGTCGATCGTTTCCTGTCTTTCGCGCGTCTCGTGCAGAACCTGCCGGTGAAAGGCGTCAACGCTGCAGCAAGACACGGACGTGAATGTGATATGTATACCGCGGTGGCTGCATGCGCTGCTTGGGCCATGAGTGGTCCAACACCCCATCTCTCTTTCTTTGATAGAGTTTCAGTCCTTGCATAGGTTACTCGGATTGTAACGCCAGCTTAAACGCGGACTCACATCAAAGAGGTCCCTGCGTACAACAATCTGCATCACGAGCGGCTCGACATCGGAGGTCTGCGATCTGACAGCGTTCTGTGATTTCGAGGGTAACGTCTGAATCAGATGCCAACGACTCTTGCCAAGGACTGCGAAGATGGCTTACGGAAGTAGTCACTGTTGGAGTGGGAGGATCCGGCGAGGTTTGCGGTTCCATCGCGCAAATTGTATGGGAACGCCGCTTCGGTGAATCAAAGCCTGAGAACGATGAAAACCTTGCTTTAAGATGATAGCCAGTACAGGCAATGGAGGATCGTAGTAGTGGCGAGGGCTTGAAACGCACTTGCATGCGTGCATGTTACCTTGCTGGAAGCAAGGTCATATGATGCTCATGAAATCTGTCAAACGTCAACACGTCCAAACAGGCCCCATTCAGGTTTCATATTTTTTTCTATTCAACTACGAGACGAGAGACATACGAGACTTGATTTACACTGATGCGGCCGAGGCGAGTGGTACCCCGGCTCTCCTATACCAGCGAGGTCTGTGTCGGCAAACGCTGACCCTAGTACTAATTACCTATGTCAATATCGGCAGCAGCTTTGCCAGGCTCCCACGACGATTAAGGTGCTGCTTCTTTGCAGACATTAATCAGATTCAATATCAATGGTGGTATTTAAAATACAAGCGAAGCCTTGCGGTCGTTCCGACAGGTGGAATCTAGTTGTGATGAAGGATAGCGAACCTTTTTGGCCGCCTTAGGTGTGTGGGGAGGCGCCGTGAAGCCCCTCAGACGACGATGCTGCGCGCAATCCAGGTGCGTGCGGACGATGTTGTACATGCATACAACTTGTATTCACAGCTATGGCAACAACTGAGACTCTTGGACTAGACTATGAGTTCTTGCCCGGTCGACCACGTCAATGATCTGCACGCCGCGGCCATGATGGAACTGGCGTCGAAAAGGAGCATACATGAGCGCGTCGCCCGCCGACATTCGACGAGACACGGACAGACCGATAGTGGGTGTATGTGCATGGTCACTCCTGCAAACTGCTGCTTTATATGTTAGATATTACTGGGCGTCTGAAGCAGCGGGACGGCCAGCGCTCCGGCCATCAGCAAGTCTCGAAGCGAAGTTCCCCCACCGTCATATAACTCAACTCCGTGTTTCAGACCGACTTTTGATCAGTACTGATAATCAGCACTCAAAGTATATCACTGAGCGTCTCTCTGACTGATAAGAGAAGCGGCGTCAGCAAGTCTTGGAGCGAGGCTCCGCCACCGTCACATAACTCAATTCCGTGTTTCGGACCGATTCTAATTGATGTAGCTAATAGGTATCCTCTCTCGAACTTGAAGCTTTACAAATGAGGATCCCCGCGGGGATCCCCCGCATCCCACCAAGGACATATGGTTTTGTATTCTACTCACACGTATGAATGCATAAAAATGATTTACAAACTTCATCTTGTTAGTTACCAACTCTCCTGTAACCCATACCCCTGGACTTATCCCGAGAAGGTATGGTTGTAAGACTGTATCCTTTCTGGTTCAACAGGGATGTACGTGATCTCAGTCTGATCCTGACTAGTATCATTGATCATGAACTTATCAACCCTCACTGGTAATTGCTAACGTGCCAACTTGGCATGACTGCCGAAGTCACTGTACGTATATACCTTAGAATTGCTCCACTTATTCTGGCTGCCAGTGTCCCATGGATATATGACTAAAATCAGTCCAGGGAAAACATTACGTGAGCTATAAAACATATACAGGACGTATGAGGGTGCGGTGTTTTCCAGAATGATCGGGCTTTCGGTGTACAGCGTGGTCTTGAAGCTGACTGCGCAAGTGCCAAGGATTGGTTTACAAAGGAAAGATGGAACCGAAAGTCGGTGGTCGTGCAACCGACACGCGTACACGTTGCGTTATACCAGCTGTCAGAGTGGGAGTCGCATGGACGCCACTCGCGTCGACTGTGACAATCAGGAGTTGATTCGCCGATAGGCTTCTGAGCTTACTGATCGAAATTCGTCATGGCATATGAACGTGTCAACGTTAATATTCAGCGCTCAGCTATCAGAGACACCTTCAAACCTAACGCCTACTCAAGTCTCAAGGCAACGAGGCGATTCTGAGGTCAAGCCAAGCTCAGGCTATTGCTCGGGTTAGCCTGGGAAATGGCATAGACCTCGGTCCGACCTCGATGGACTCGTTGTCTGCGATTTTCGACCGGTCCGAATCATCCCCGCTGTTATTTCCACAATGCGCTGCGGGAAACCTTGGCGAGCCAGGAATGTCATGAAAACACTTGGTATTCGGTGGGACAAAGATTGCCGACGAAGAGGCAACCCGATGCTATTGTGTATCGATTGTGTTGTTTCCCCTCTAATTCCATGATCTTAGCAGAGTGAGCAGGCGTTAAGAATCATGTATCGATTGCGTCGCTTCCCCTCTAACTCCACGATCCAAGCAAGTCAACAAACATCAGATAAGGAAGTAGTACCAATGCAGTCACTGCATCTTCAAAACGCCGTAGACGTACTTCGCTGTGAACAATCCTGAAATTCAACAACCCTTGAAATGCGGCTACTGGCTCCTATCCAACAACAATACAGATAGCGATGAAGAATCTCCATTGCCGCACTTGAGGAGTTGTGCTGACCGTGATGGCAGGTACGCGCTGAGCGACACCTCGCATAGGCAGACGAGACATTTCAATCCGTGATACTACTTGGATGGGTGGCTCCCTTCCCGTGAATCTTGTTGCCACAGTACGCCATGCTGTGATCTCTGTCCGACGTATACGGCGCGGTCCGCGGCTGGCCGGTGGTGGTCCGTTTTAGTCAACTTGTCAACTTGAGATCTTTCCTCAAAGTCGACCTCAAAAGGCGATCTGTATTTGTAGAACGACTGATGGGGCCATCACGCGTCTGCAAGTTCCATGTCGCTTGTTGTTGTACTTATTTCCGCTCAAGCACCGACAGAGGCTTGGAACAAACTTGTCACTGGGATTGGTGTGACGCTCATTGACCAAACCTGACACAGAGTGGAAGTATCAGGGTATTTTGAGCCTCGGAATCCCAAGAGCACAATATATTTTTTGCTCCGACGGCTCAACTGCAACACAGCCAAATAGCAAAGGTGTTTCCACGTCGCCGTTTTTCCTATGGTAAGCCAGGTTATGACGGTTTCATTTTACATCATGATGGGACCCTGCTGCGGCGCCGGAACCAAGCCAGGTTCGCTCACAGCCCAATCCGGCAGTAATCTTGGATCGCTTCCTCAGACACAATGTGTAACGTTATCACTCTACCCACAGGCTTTTGAGAGCTGTGATTGGAGGGCGGCTAGCAAAAAAGGAAATTAGGTAAGAGTCCGGAACTTTCAACTATTCCTTTTTCGCACTGACCTCAGTTTCTTGTTGAGTATCATCCATATGGGTGTGTCTCCAACGACCTTCCATGTATGTACTTTCATCACTTTCGTCCGTCTGTCCCCGCGGCGCACCTTCTAACTTGGGCACGGAATCTGACTCTTCCGGGGAATCACGGCTCACCGAAACGGAGGAAAGCTGTAGCGCCGCACACAGTTTCACAACTCTACGTAAGAAGGGTCAACCCTTTGAACACATTGCCCTCGTACTGAATGGAAAAAATCATCCGATCGGGACCCTCCGCGGAAGTATAAAGCGCAGTGGTTTTCGTATTGACCACGACACGCCTCTTTCCTTAATCCACTTTGTGTATACGGACAAGCTTCTCTACATTACACCATGCCTGGACTCGACTTCTACAACTTGAAGACTTCTGAATCGAACGGTGCTTCCGTCGCTACAGTTGTCCCAGTAACCCCCATCGAGGAATCCAACCGTGCCGCCGTCATCGCGACACCTTCTCCGCAAGCCCCCTTGAGGGCTGGAGTCTACTACAACCCTCGTCTGGACCCCGAAAATTTCTTGGATGGTCCTCTGTCTTGGGATCCTGCCACACGCCTCCGTCAAATGCTCGCTCGTCCTGGCATTGTTGTTCGTACAGTTATGTTCCTCGTGAAGTTTGATCTAATTGTGGTTGGTAGATTGCTCCTGGTATTTGCGACGGTATCAGTGCCCGATGTGCACTTGAGGCAGGCTTTGACTGTATGTACCAAAGCGGGGCTGCCACCACGGCTTCACGGCTTGGTCAACCAGACCTTGCTATCGCGACTTTGAACGACTTCGTCCAGAGTGCCCAGATGGTCTGTGGTTTGAGTCCGACAACGCCCGTCATTGCCGACGCTGATACTGGGTATGCGTCTCGAGATTTTTTATTCTTCCCCATCATTCTTATCTGTGTTATTTGACAGCTTTGGTGGGACCGCTATGGTTGCCCGCACTGTCTACCAATATGTCCGCGCTGGTGTAGCTGCAATGCACATCGAGGACCAAGTACAGACTAAGCGTTGCGGCCATTTGATGGGGAAGCAAGTCGTCTCTAGGGAAGAGTTCATTACCCGTATTCGTGCTGCGGTCATCGCTCGCGATTCCATTCCAGGCGGTTCCAACTTCGTGGGTAGTCTTCATAAGCCTGTTAATCAATGTCTTATCCGTCAATTCTAGGTTATCATTGGCCGCACTGATTCCGCTCAGGTTCTTGGCATGGAGGAGGCTGTTACGCGTCTGAAGCTTGCGGCTGATGCCGGTGCTGATGTTTGCTTCATCGAGGGTGTCAAGACTGCCGAACTCCTTACTTCAACGGTGAAAGCATTGGCCCCGAAGCCTGTTCTCGTCAATGTCATCTCTGGTGGCCTTACGCCATCTTTTACTTGCAAAGAGGCTGAGGCACTCGGAGCAAAGATTATCAGTGAGTTAGCTGTGCGATGAGAGAAACCTTTCGGGACTTATACATTTTTAGTTTTTTCTTTGGTCTCCTGTGTTGCTGCAGTGCACGGTATCCGTGCGGCTATGCAATCTTTGAAGAAGACCGGTACCGATTTCACTTCCGCACAAGGAATGGACCCAAAAGCATTTTTCGAAGTCATGGGTGGGTGTCTGTGCAACCATCTGAACACTGATACTCATGACATTATCCTAGGTCTCAATGATGTTGTCAGCCTCGACGCGTGTGCAGGCGGAAGTGCTTTCGATCTCGTTTAAGATTGATAATCATCAACGTAGCGTTTTTTTTGTTTTCATGCGTTTTTTCCTCCCTGCTGCTCCCACTCTCCCTCGTCTAATCGTGCTGTATAACAAATAGTCGTCAGCATCTCGGTAGCTATGGTCACTCCTTTTAGATTTTTTTTATCTTTAATCTTTACAATGAATAAAATCTGGCATCGCAATCCATTCTGTATTTTGAGTAGTTCTGGTACGGAATGTATAGTGCTTGAAGTTGAACTAGAACACTTGCCTCTTCGGGTTGGGCGATCTTGAGAATAAAGCGGCTGGCTGGGTTCGAATGCTTGTCGGAGCTTGCTTCGCGGTGTCTTCCCTGCGTGGCAATGTGCACACGACACTGTCTCGTTCCCAGGACGGGATGTGCGGGACGGGGGATCCGCTTGCACATAACAGCGAAAGCGAACCGTGGTCACTCATCCATTCCTGACTCAGCTTTCGACTTGCAACTACTCCTTGCGATGGCCCACGGAAAACTGCTCACAGGCCAGGAAGTCGCCCTGCACAACAGCCGCGAAAGTTGCTGGATCATTGTCCATGGTACGTTTGGCTGTACTTTTTAGGATTGACTGTAGGCACCTCAGTCAGTCCAGTTCACCGCGGAGGCTGAATCTTTCGTTTTCGTGCAGGAAATGTGTATGATGTTACTGACTTTTTGGATGGTGAGTGCTATCGGCTCGTGTCGTGTGCTTACTCGGTTAACTTGTCCCAGACCACCCCGGTATGTTCGAATCCATAGGTTTTCCCGATCCGATTAACAAGCCGAACAGGTGGGAGCAGAATCATCCTGAAGTACGCAGGAAAAGATGCGACGTATGTTCTACAGTGCACCAGGCACCTAATGGAGCATTGATCACATTAACAGAAAGGAGTATGAGCCTATTCATCCACCGGACGCTATCACAACCAACCTGAAACCGGAGAAACAGTCAGTAGAACCAGTACCTGTTCAGCATTCGTGTCCGCTCATATATGATAGCCTTGGGCCCGTCGACCTTGCAACTGTGGAGAAGGTCAAGGATGTGATCACTAACGAGGAGCGTGCGAGACAAGCCCGCATCGCAGCCCGTCCACTCCTTTCCTCGATTCTTAGCCTCCATGACTTCGAGGTTCGTAGCCTTAAGCTTCAAACAGATGATTTCATTCCTCACTCTTCCAAGGCTATTGCTAGAATGGTCATGCCAGAGAAAGCGTGGGCGTATTACTCTTCGGCCGCCGATGATGAAATTACCAACCGCGAAAACCACTCTGCTTTTCACCGGTAAGCCAGCATGTATGGTCAGTGTAGGTTTCTTTCAATACGTCATATAGCGTGTGGTTCCGTCCTCGCATTCTCCGGGACGTCACCAAAGTTGACTGGTCGACGACAATTTTGGGTCATAAGACAAACATGCCTCTGTACATCGTACGAACGACCTTCGGTCGAAGTTCAGTGTTGTTGACCTGTCACACCTAGAGTGCCACTGCCCTCGGAAAGCTCGGTCACCCCGACGGTGAACTTACCCTGACCCGAGCTGCCGCCAAACATGGTGTTATACAGATGGTAAGATCATGTGTTGGCAATATATCCTCCGTGTGTCTCAATTGATTGTGCAGATCCCCACTCTTGCATCATGTTCATTTGACGAGATCGTGGATGCTGCCGCTCCTGGCCAGGTCCAATTCTTCCAGCTGTATGTGAACAAGGACCGCGAAATCACTAAGCGAATCGTCCAGCACGCCGAGAAGCGCGGAATCAAAGGTTTATTCATCACCGTTGATGCACCACAGCTTGGTCGCCGTGAGAAGGACATGCGGCAGAAGTTCGATGCCGAGGATCCCTCGGAAGTGAAGCAAGCCGGGCAAGGTGGTGTCGATCGCTCGCAAGGTGCTGCAAGAGCCATAAGTGTAAGTGTTGCACAATTTCTGAGGAGAACCATGTGATTCATATCGTGTGCGGAAAGTCCTTCATTGACCCAGGCTTGAATTGGTCGGACATGAAATTCTTCAAGAGTATAACCAACAGTAAGATTCGAGAACCTAGTTTGGTGGGGACAACATTGATCGCTCGTGGTTTAGTGCCGTTGATCTTGAAGGGTGTGCAATGTTGGGAAGATACCCTTAAGGCTTACGACCTAGGGTTGGCCGGAGTTGTCCTTTCCAATCACGGTGGTCGTCAATTGGACTTTTCCCGTTCCGGAATTGAGGTCCTTGTTGAAGTTGTTGCCAAACTCAAGGAAAAACGCGGGCTGAGCTTCCCTAATGAGAAATTCCAATTGTTCATTGATGGAGGCGTCCGTCGCGCAACTGACGTTATCAAGGCTGTTGCTCTCGGAGCTACAGCAGGTACGACGGCAATTTTAACAGCATATATCTTGCTTACAAGATAACAGTGGGCGTGGGTCGTCCATTTCTCTATGCGTTCTCTTCGTACGGACAAGAGGGAGTGGAACAGGCTCTGCAAATCTTGCATGTATGGTCGTTGGACACATTTCATTATTTTCGTTATTCACTGGTTCACTAGGACGAATTTGAGATGAATATGCGACTACTGGGTGCGCGTAATCTCAAAGAAATTGTACCTGAGATGGTCGACGCTTCGAATATCCACCTGCACACCGTTCCTGTTCCGAATGATAATCTCTTTGACACCAATTGTGCGTGTTGGTTTCCTCTCTCACAGATCATTTCGGACCAACTCTTCCATTCTATAGATGAACGCCTTCAAGGTGCACGGATCAAGGAGATAAAGAGCAAACTTTAGTCACCCTCGTGCTGTTGATCCATATGTTGCCATCAATCTACCGCGTTGGCTTGTATACCATCTCATTTCGCTATGTCAGTGTCCTTTTCGAGCCATCCTGTTCATATGGAAATATTTGTGTGGGAGGTGCATGAGATCCTGGGTACCATGACCCAAACTATCCGGGGATGGGATCTCGGAGCCTGGCTTTTCATCTGTTGATGGATATGAAGAGGGTTCAATCAGATATGCGGCTTTTTGCCCACTTGGGACAAAAGGAACCACTGATGAGGGATAGATCAAAACATGATACCGTTGGCCTCGTGTCTGTTAAATTCTTGAAGCCAAGAATGGGCGATCGGTCCTTGAAAGTGGAAGGTTGTAACCGGGCATCAGTCGTAAGTTTGGTAAATGCTCGCGGGTGTAAACGTGCACATTCCCTAATATCCCTGAGCTTTGCCATAAATCGGTACCGCTCATCACCTCAATGACGATTATACACATGGGAGAGATTGCCATATGTGACATGCCCCGTCCGTCGGTTCATATTCGCCACCCATCGGCCCTGTAATCACCAGAAAAGGATAGATTAGCGGTGAAGCGATGACGATGTAAGAACCTCTTTCCGACCACCGCGAACCTTGCTTCAAGCTGGCGGTCAATGGTCTTCAGGGTGAGAACTTATTTGTGTAGGACTTGGGGGCTAGACTGGCGGAGTTATGATATGTAAATGGTTTCAGATCCGGTCGTAAGTGCTCGCCATGATAGCGAAGCTCTATATTCGAGAAAAAGCTATGCGTAAATCATTACGGCCTGACGGGTTCACTGGAACTGGACCACATGGACGGTTAGTCATGGCGGGAGAAATCTTAACAGATATGTGATGGGGGGCACCACTACCTGCACCTATCACTGCTCAGATATTGCGGAATTTCATACCAAATCAGTGACACATGTAGAAAACACGGACGCAGAAACAACGTTCTGTCTGTCTATCAGAGAAGCTCTTCGTGTACATTGAAGTAACTGGCGTGTGTATCAATTCACCGTAACAGCCAAACAACATACGCCTTACCGTAACACTTTGCCGGTACTCCGACAACTTCCAGTACCTCCCTCACCCCATTTTACAATCCAACGTCCGATGACCTCACCCTTGTCATTCAGCGTCTCTGCAACTGTCTCCTCTTCTCCTGGGGCACCAGCTTTTCCTGCTGTAACGATGTCCTCGTTGGATGGAGGTAGTTGTATTGCCAAAGGAAGTTCCCATTTAGCAAATGGACGGCCCGTCTCCACCAAGAAGTCAGAATCATACACCCGAGTGGTGAGCTTCTTCAGTGTCAGCGTGAGGGTCGTCATTTCGACCCCATCAATGCCGTCATTCTCAGCCGAGGTAAGCCGACGGAGGTCAACTACGTATGGTGCGCCGCACCAGCTGACGAGTGCTGTGGAGATACTGCTAGTCGATATGGCAGTGGCCGCCAAGAAGACGCGCGCCGACACAGGAAGAGATGATTCAACGATGAAAAGGAATGGCGTCATGCCGAATGTGAGGCCGAGCGAGGCTAGCGAGAATATTTTGAGACGGCGAAAAGTCTGTGTCAATGGTCCATGATATGATACGGGTTGGTTGTCCTCTCGAGGGTTTAATGTGCTGGCCTGTGCATCAGCGCTCTGTGATGCTCTGGTTGAATGGAACAGTTTTCGAGAGGATGACGACCAACCCGCGAGCCGTATGGTGTCGGGGGCGGTCAAAAGCCGTTGTGCCGCGAAGCCACAGCGCATCAAGCCAGAGTAATGTCTACATTGGTCGTCAACGGTGCCGGGCGCGAACTTGCGTAGTATTGCTCTTCGACATAGGCTTTGGCCAAGTGTCAGTGTCGTACGGGCGGATGACATTGGATGCAGCTGTGGTTGGTCTCGAACCCTGAATCGGCCTTTGTACATATACAGCCATCTTTGGCGAACGCGTCTTGCCGGCCATGGAGACACCTATCTACTACTCAAAAGCCGAGTTCATCGAAACGGTACGAACGAGTACTCTTTTTCTGGAGATGTCACTCTCTGGACGTATTGAAAGGATACAGGTAACAAGGTTTCTCGGCGAGCCACTATCGCAGGACCACAAAACATTATCCTCGGTGGAAAGACGATCATATCGAGCGGTGCAATCATCCGAGGGGACCTCAGAAGAACTGGACCAGGGCATGCAGTAGTCATATCCTTAGGCAGATACTGTCTGGTTGGGGATGGCTGCATCATGAGGTTTGCTGACATTCCGTTCCGTTGGATACGCATCACACACGGTGTTCTTCTCCAATAGGCCACCATATAAAACGTACCGCGGAAATTTCAATTATTATCCAATGAAGGTTGGAGACCACGTTCATATTGGTGCCAACTCCGTCGTCGAAGCAGCAACTATTGGGAACCACGCTGTCATTGGAAAGAATTGTATCATTGTAAGCTTGCGGATTTACTGGTCACCTGATTCGTTCTCAAGGCTACCACTTAGGGAAAGTTCACAATAATCAAAGATTGTGCACAGGTTGCAGACAACACCGTCATCCCACCCAACACTGTAATCCCCGCCTTGGCATTGTTCGCGGGATCACCAGGTTCGCGTCAACTTCTAGTACATGATCAACTATTACGACTGAGGAACTCAGGTCGTTTTGTGGAGGACCTTCCTGAATCCACACAGGAGATGGTGGAAGCTCAAACCAAGCAATATTATACCCGGTTTCAGCCCTTAGACCGATGAACGGTTGTTTGGATATTTCTCGTTGTACACCCCTGTATCATGGTTTTCTCCGTTTGTTCAGTTGACAGTCAGTTTACACCCCGAACGCCCGAGCAATACACACAGCCCTCTTGGCGAGGAGTGTGCTGATTTCGCCTACAACTTCACATAATACGACACCGGCTCGTGATTGATGGTTCGATGAGTGTTCAGCATTCGTTCTCGACTGAGCTGAGCCCTAGTCGGGGCCCATCATAGGAATCTCGGATTATATAGTCGTCTGTCACCCTGTTCCGCGCTGCTCCCGAGGAGTGCCCGGGTAGCCTGCTCCGTGATGTAATTGCATGGACAATATGCATTATCTTTGTTAATTTCATTCCCGACGCGCTAGGGCACGACCTGGGTATCTTCACGCTCCTTTTCAGTATGCTTCTGTCCCCTTTTGAATGGCCCCTCTTGAATCTCGCAGTGGGAAACAAGAGCCGCTGATATTATTAGCCCGAGGAAGCAGAAGAGAAAGGCAAGTATGATTTTGGCATCACTCCACGAAAGATCTCTGACGAGTCCCGAGGACCCGATTTACACTTATAACACCAAGATTATCTACCAACATAATACACATACGCGAAGACAGTATGACCTTGCTGAAAGCAGGGTGCTAAGCTGCATGCGTTCGTCTGCCAAACGTCAACACTCGCAAACACCTCCTATCACCTCCTATTTTCGGCACTTATCGTTTTTGTATAATAGCTGATTCTCTTCCCACATTATCTCTGACTTGCTCTCTCCAAGTCTCTTGTAAATCTCTTGTAATTCACTTCGCCTACAATACACGAGCATCTCTTTCCAGCAAGGTCACAGTCGGCACAGCCGACCCTAGTTGTATGACGCGTATCCCTGAGCTGACACGATCAAAAATAGTGTGCGAGTATGCCTATGCCAGTAAACAGGAGCCTTTGAGGATGAATTGTCTTCACGGCGAAAATGAACGGAGATGCCGGTGGCCATCCGTATTTGATATTGACGTTGAGAAATAACGAAGGGAGAACGGGAATGGGGTGTATAGTACAGTATCTCATAATGCACAATGTTCCACAATGCATAGATGATAGCAAGATGGTGGGACGAAATCACCTTCCACCACCAAATTACTAATCTAACGATGTATAATACATAACAAGAGAAGGGGATACAATGAGAGTAAAGTCCTACCAGACGAAAACGTTTCGTGGTACGGGCATTTCGCAATTCACCTGGTGCTCCAACAACCTTACCCAAGGCACCCAAATCAACAGTACTCAGGCGTCGTGCCATCTGCGAGCATTATACGCGGGGTGGTGAGAACCAGTCGTGGATTCCGAATGAAATTGTGGCGCAAGAGAAACGCAAAAGGGAAACGACTCAGATACCTTGAAGGCAAGATAGGAAAAGGACAAGGGTATACCGTCAAAGAGGATATTGGCATTGAATGGCAAGATGAGACGGCGCTCAAAGGAACTGTGGACAAACTCCGATCATGGGGCTGAAGTATGCTTTGTAAGACAAGAGTCTACGTATTCTGTTGAGCACTTTACGAGAAGTATAGGCAAACACGAACGAAGTAAGAAGTGACAAAAGAACCACTTGTCGCTGTTTCCATTTCCAACAGCTTCGAGCGTAAATGTCGCCATCGACAACTCTCACGTAACCATCACAATGAAGATATGAGTGGGTGAGAACAAGCGCCCGGAGATGATTATAGGTGTCTGCGCTGATCCTGTATCGATAAGGAAGCACGTGTATCCCAGGCGATAATGGTGACCGCAAATAGATGAGCGCACGTCCTTTCTCCAACGCTTTGTTACCTGGCCAAGCATGTTAGCGAGAAAAAGCAGGCGGTCAAGGAATAGTGAGCACTTGGGCGAGACCTTCAACAAGATTACGATACTGACGGGTCCCAAGAGTCGAGTGATAACAGCTCCTCCAGCACCGTTCACAAAAAGGAAGTGAAATCGATCGAAATCGATAGTCGGCATGACATATTATCAGTAGCGTTCCTCGTTGATGGGAAGCACTTCGTGAGCGGTGGTCGAGAAGGAAAGATTTGGCGTTGTCGAGTGAAAGACGGCGTGGAGGTGGGTTCGCCAATGGATGCGG
>JBBPQP010000490.1:0-24523 GCA_038092555.1 Boletus subgraveolens
AAGCCGATGAGCAAGAAAACGTTGGTGCCCGGAGATCACGGCGGAGATGACGTAGAGTTACCTGGACTCGGGTGGGTGGGTTGGATTGTTTGTATCTTGCTGTATTCTAGATCGATGCCGTAGGCTATAATATGTTGTGCGAGTATATCCCCTTGCTTACTTTTGACACGTCGGCTTCGTGAAGTGTTGGACGCTTAGGCCTCGTCTAGTTTCGGCCGTACTATGGCTGAACATGTATTCGAGGTCGGTAACCACCCTCGCAACCTGGCCTGAGGCCACCTGGACCGGACCTCATAGGTGCTGCTGTGTGCGGACACCACAATGCTCCGTATGTATTTGGCCCAACATGTTTGGCTCTGAGTTCGTGCTAATGTTCCTTGGTTGCCGGTGATCGATTGATCAATCAATCAATCCTTCCGTATGTTTGCTCATGCAAGCACCAGTTCTGGAGAGTCTCGGCGAATCACTTGTAGCTGAACTTGATTCTGAACGGAACATTTAATACATTGGAGAAGTGTAGTGTTCGGATCGGCGGGGGTCCACTGAGCTGACATCTCGGCGTCGAACGACACGATGGTGGTTGCGACTTCGTTGATGGAAGGAATTTGTGGGAGTTTGTCCTAATGTTACGAAGTCCTGATCCGCACACGGCTGCGTCGAACGAATAGATGTTCCTAGGCCGTACAGTTGTGACGAGAATAAGAAGACAAACTAAGGAGAAAAAGACGAAGGCGAAAATACCATAACTAAATAGAAATAGCAATAATCATGTGATAGACAAGACAGACAAGACGAGGCCTGGACCATGGGCCAAGGACGACAACCGATCAGGTAGAGCAACGACGGGGTGAAACATTTTATGACACCAAGGAAGCAGGAACTTTGACAAACATCACTGCATAAACATCATACATTCAATATCGGAGGATGAAGATGACCCAAAAGACCCAAGCCTGAACCTCGAGCCTTTGTCCATCAATTATCATGATAGAGATCCTCGGTCCAACTCTCATACTTATCCGCCATCTCTAGCAGACCCTTTGACTTATCCCTCAAAGCCGCCACGACCCTCCTGTGTAACGGAAACCGTATCGGTGCGTCCTCGAGATGGGAGAACTTCTCGATCACGATTGCAGCTTTCGTGACGTCGCCATCGAATAGCTCGGCCGAGGCGAGCAACTTGCGGATCTGCGACGTGTGTCGAGCCGGGTCTGCGTATGCAGGGTGCTGAGGCGCTGTGCGATAGTTCCTCTGCAAGATCTCAGTGCGGTATGGCCCGGGTTCGAGGATCGTGACCTTGAGATCAAAACTGAGTTTAGAACGTGACCAAGGTAAATGAGAAAACGGATGCCAAACAACCTTGATATTCCACGCTGGGTCGAGTTCGTCTGCAAGACATTCTGTGAGACCTTCTAAAGCTAGGAGACAGTTGGATGAGCTTTGCATTAAAGGACAATCGACCGTCGGGTGGCTTACCAAACTTTCTGTTTCCAGAAAATCAGCGCCATACTAGGACTAACATACTGGATCATACTTACGAAGCACTATAGAACCCGCATACCGCACTGCCTAAGAGGCCCAGTTTGGAGGAGACCTGCAACAGCCTACCCCCGATAGGTTTGTTGACCTCTCGGAAGAACCGTACAGCTTCTTTGGTCACGCAAGCCGCACCCCAGAAGTTGACATCAAACATGTCCCGAGCATCTGTCTCATCCAAGGACTCGACTTCACCCGAGATGCTGACACCCGCATTGTTGAACACGACGTCAATTCTGCCAAAGACCTCTTCAGCCTTTGCAAAGGCTGAAACGATGTCGGCGTTATTGGTCACGTCCACTTTGACGACGAGGAGCTGGGTGGGGGGATAGAGTGTCGTCAGGTCGGCGAGAGCTTCGGGTTTGCGGAGCGTAGCGACAACTTTGTTTCCGATCTTGAGCAGATGTTCGGTCATGGCACGACCAAAACCAGATGAGGCGCCGGTTACTGTAGCGTACAATGAGTATCTCACAACGTCGAGCAACGGCAGTGATACGACGCACCAAACCAAATCTTGACGTCGGACATGATCGTGTTGCGAGTTGGGAAAAGCACTTCAAGTTGCAGGGTGATGGCTAGTACTCAAACTTGAGGTCTACCAGCAGACCCTTTTATAATAAGCCTGGGATCATCGCTGCAGCAAGTTAGCAGGATTACACAGTATTCGCCAGTCAGCAAGACTATATCTGACCATGTGGAAGCGGACACAGTCCTTTTGGATTAGTAATCAATCATGTTCCTGGTTCTTGAACGCGTGCGAGATCATCAGGTTGGCGGGTACAAGCAGCGACGCTCCGCGGTACAACAGAGTAGTCTGGTGACCAGCCCGTCTATGAGGCAAGCCGTCGATAGACCTGGTCACCAGACTAACGACAGAGTGGCTACAGAAGAAAGAGCGCACTGCCGATGCTGAGCCGGTAAGCTCATACCAGATGATTGATACGTATGACCACGCTGTATCATCTTGACCATGATTCTGCATCCCGGATCATCTAATGTAGACAGGCAACCTCAAACCTTTGTACATTATGCAATTTTTGCCATGAACATGCCCTAAGTTACAGATGTCGTAGACTCGTATTTGCTTCAAAAATGTCATAGAGACGTTCAGAATCAGTGCAAATTCACAAAAAAAGGAAGGTGTTTCCCATGTAAATTGTTCCCACGTTTATGGGTGGTGAAAGCTTGTCAAACAAAGTAACTTGCTGCCATCTGGCGAAGTGAAAGTTTGTCATTCCAAGATTTTATTCCTTCAGCGGTCGGGACCTTTCCACACATTCGTGTGCTGCCAAAGGCTCACGATGTCACGCGATCGTCGACGTTGGGAGGAACCCACTTCCTCCCACTGGGAGCCGGGGTATGACCGCTCTTATCGTGATGAATACAATTGGAGACATTACGCACCACCCACTGAACTTCTCCCAAGGACGAGATTCAACTATTGGCAGGACGAAGCTGTGGTACCGACTTCCTATCATCCTCAGCGTTCACACGGACTACGGAGTTACGATGAGCAGTGGCGCGATGATAGTCGTGCGCGGCACGCTGAGTCTTCGTATTCTAGACGACGGCGTAGTTTTGGACCTGCGAGCGATCGGGATGATCGCGAACCACGGAGGGACAGGAGTCCACCTCCTCACCGAAGCCCTCGCCAACGCTACTCGACGTATACCCCATCACCCTACATCCCTCGACCTACATTTCGCGCAAGAAGTCCTATTCTACCACTCCCGAAACCCGTTTCGCCAGACCCACCACGGAAAGCGTCACTTCCACCAAACAAGTCTTCTCGCCCGCTCAAACCAAGTTCAGAATACCTTTCTCTTTCACTAGAACCATCGGAAATTTTGCAAGACCCCGGGATAAGCCGCAAACTCCTTGTCCTTGATCTCAATGGCACCCTTCTCATACGTTCTGCTCGATCTCGGGCTCCATCTGGACCGCAATTACGGCCAGTACAACCACGTCCATATATGCAATCTTTCCGACAGTATCTCTTTTGTCTGGAGACGAAGGCATGGTTGGACACGATGGTGTGGTCGTCTGCGCAGCCACACAGTGTGGATGATATGGTAGACAAAGTGTTTGGGGCCACCAGGGATGAACTAAAAGCAGTATGGAATCGAAAGAGTCTCGGGTTGTCGGAAGCGGAGTACCGTGAGTATAGAAGTTTCTTCATACTTGGTGAAGTCTTTGATCGAACTTCACCCCTTTGGTTGATGGAATCGGCTGTCATACACATGCCCTGACCCGCTTTTGCACTCTAGATCGGAAAACGGTCACCATGAAAGACCTTACGAAGCCGTGGAACTTGCTCGCATCAACCCTTAACCCTGAGAAGCTCGAAGGGCATTCTGCAATTGTATCACAATCACAAACTCTCCATTCGGCGTTCACGACACTCTTACTCGATGACTCCCCTCACAAGGCGGTACTCCAACCTTACAATCACGTATGCATACCAGAATACGATAGTGCGAGGAGACAGCACGATCTACGATGTTTGCTAGTCACGAAGGAACCCAAGGAGGGCAAGCGAAATAAGAAAGCAAAGCAGAAGAACCAGGTCGCGACAGCTGCTTATTCCACAGATCGAATGGTTCCGGAGTTATCCCTTGGAGGTGCTCTATCGGAATTTGCGGAGAAAGAGTCATACGATGCCACTTTATTGGCAGTCATTGGTATCCTTGACACTGTGAGGTTGCAGAGCAATGTTTCGGGGTGGATCCGCAAGGGTGGGCTGTGGGCTATACAGGAGAGGCGGGGGGAAGTTGGTGCATCAGACGTCAAACATCACAGCGTCGTCGAGGCTAAGGATGGAAAGACGGTCTCGAACACCATCGTACCAACCGGTAATGACGCAAGCAGTACATCTGACCCTGCTGTGACGCCAGAGCAAGTTCACCCGCGGACGAAGATATGGTTCGATGACTCGTCGGTGGTGGCATACTGGGTTGCGCGAGGCCGAAAAGTCTTGATGGAGCTGGGCATCCAAGTCGTCCATGGAGTGACGGGATAGTTGCTGTTGAGGAGTGTTTAGACCATTCATATGATATGTTTCCAAGACAATGGTTATGTAAAGGTCGTATGATCACTGCCCGCTTTGTTTAGAAAGGACGAAGTGTGGGATCACGCATGCAGATCTTGTTCTACTTCCATACCAGTAACCAGAACATACTACGCAGTGCAGGTGGCCGAGGAAGAGGAGAATCTGTAACATCGCACTCCCAAAAGAGCTGCTAAGTCACACGGCGAAGAGTCTTAAACAGTCAATGAGCCGGGTAAAGCCCTAATAGGTATTGAAACTGAAGAGAACTGAGGGGGGAGACAAAGCGATATCTACGGGTTCTTATACTAGTCTACTTGCCAGTGTTTCTAAAGTGATGCTTCGCTTGAAAATTGATGACAGTCGAGTATGATGGCAGTCGAGTTGGCGGCCTGAGTGTCTTGTGACAACGTCGATCTGTTACAGAATCGAACTACCTCCGTACTTGTGTCGCATAAGCTATTACTGCTCGGGAATGGGTCAAGGTCATATAGAAAACTGTCCAACGTAAAATGATTATCATGCTTACTCAAGAGTCCACAACAGCGCGGTGGTCTGGCACGAAGTGTAGTGCGTTAATTCGGTCCGCAACTTGAGTTCAGGAGCCAATGATTAATCTTGTTCGTCTGATCATGATGCGGCAAAAAGTATCTAACGTTTTGGACACTGAATTGCGGTAACCGATTGCGGTGTCACGCCTACTGAAAGGGTTTCAGTACAACGAACACCGGGTTTCATTGCATTTACTTCCCACAGTGCTGCTTCTTAGATTCGTTCTTCTGTGATCAGACTCAAAGTTGGCTCGTAGCTGAGTAACGACCGGATTGGATTCAACTCAGTTCATTCCTTTGGGGGAAGCCTGTTGACAAATCATCTATAGTGACGGTTTCATGTCCGCAAGGTTCTGGTTGAAGTTTCCAGCCCATAATAGGTTCTGTCGACGTGCTGATTAATTGCGAAGCGTTGCTCGTCGGTGATTCATGTAGAGGTACGAGACCACCGTTAACACGTACTAACCTCGCATCTTGCTGGGAATTCGTTCATCCAGTATTCAATTCACTCCGTCATACTAAGACTGCCACACTCCACCGATTCGGTCTTGTGGTTCACATGGTGCAGTAGGTTGCTATCCCACTGTATCAAAACCCCGTCATACACAGCTCCACTCACGGTTGCAATGCAGTCACACTAAGTCTGCAAGTGGTCACCAGAAGTATTGTTATGTACTTGAAACACCAGCGGCAAAATGCCACCGGTATCTGATGTGGCACGTACTTACGGAGATCCGAAAAAACCATGAAAATTGGGATCGGAGCGGAGGTGTTTGCCGAGCGCAGTTGAAGTAGTTCTGGTGCCCCCCAAGCACGTTCTAAGACGCAGCTAAGCAAAGGTCCGTAATAGAACGACGATCCATCAAATATTGCGGTGGTGCAAAGCTAAGCGCCCCCCTTCCGGGCCCAGTAGATCAAATTCCCAGAGGACGACACAACTACGACAGTGGCGCCCTGTTTCAGAATCAGAATCCAGATTATCCGCTCCATTCACAGAATGTAACAATGTAACAATGTTGGACCTTGACACAAATTCCGAATCGCATATTGGGCTCGCCCACCCCTTGATATGACCAATTTTGCGGCAGCCGAGTGCCTGCACTACTAAAAATATCTTCGGATTCGGACTCTCATGCCACCTACAGAAAGTGGAACATTTTCTCGCACCGCCATGTCAAGACGTTTAAGGCCATAGATGTTGAACAGGTCATACTATGTCGCTCTCGATGTTGACCCGCGCGAGTCTCCCAAGATGCATGTGGGTCGTGGTCGCATTTTGGATGACATCATCTACCCCTGTAAATGCGGAAAGTCTTACCAGCACACAAGTGTCTATCGTTGGTCAACGACTCGCAGAGGGGGCTAGCCACAGGTGATTTTGCTCTCTCCCAGATGTGGCGACGTCTCCCTCACCATGTCCTCAAAGCTGGGAATACGGCACGCGATCCGAAGTTCTCTTGGAGTACAACGCTTCGACCTATTCTGTCCTTTCCTCTTCCGCAGTTCCTCCACCACAACAGGTACCCTCTAGCCTGACAAGTGCGCTGAGCGACGTATTTACCATCGCGCATACGATCGTTGCCAACCGTTCTATTTCAAACGGAAACATCACCGGTCCGCAACCACTGATACAAGACACGAGTGCTGGGGATCCGGCTAGCATCGGTGTTGCGGTACTCCTCGCAAACTGGACCGGACAAGGGGCGTCAGACGGACTCGACTATTCAGGTGCCGCACAGGATCAGCTCGACTTCTTGTTTCAGGATGTACCCAAGACCCAAGACGGCGCAATATCCCATCGCATGGATCAAGTACAACTATGGTAGGTCAGGTGTGCTTGTGTGATGACCAGACGTGCCATCTTGTGTTGAATTCATAGGAGCGATTCCGTGTACATGGTGCCACCCTTCCTAGCTTACTATGGCGTGGTCACCCAGAATATTTCGCTTCTGCAAGAAGCATACAACCAAATCAGCCTATATCGCAATTATCTACGGGATACAACAGCAAATAATCTATGGAAACACATACAACTTGGTTCATATGGGACGGATAACGGGCATTGGTCCACAGGTGATTCTCTTCGCTCTGTCATCCCAAGTACATCCTGATCGGTTTGGTAGGGAACGCATGGGCAGCGGCGGGGATGATTCGAGTGCTCGGAACGATTCAAAGGTCACAATACGCAGATTCGCTTGAGCAGCAACAGGAAGATCTCGCCATTTGGGTGCAAGAAATCCATGGTGGGATGTATCGCTATCTAGTGCGTTTTCTCGTTTCAAATAATGGCTTATTCCTTTGGTTATTTTGATCTTCATTCTATCTAGGATTCCAGTGGACTATTCCACAATTACGCGGACGAGTCGTCGACGTTCTTGGATGCGTCATCCACAGCCCTTCTTGCAAGCACCGTCTATCGATTATCTCTTCTATGGGGGGTTCATACACACCTCCCACAGGCCGAGTCCTCGAGGAAGAGTCTGTCAGCCCTTAATACCTCTGGATTGGTCCACTTTACCGCAGACGGTTGGCTGACGCCTGTCGTGGACCCTTACTCATACCCTGATCCGGGTCAGGACAGCCCAGAAGGTCAAGCGTTCATCATCTCCATGCAAGCTGCATGGCGGGACTGGGTCGCAGATGGCGCTAAAGGTGCCAACGTCTCTTCGCGTAGCATAACGTTCAACGCGTACGTTTTTGCAGCTTCATGCGTCGTTTTAAACCTCGTCCTCTGGTCCGGGATTTAGCTTTCCCGATTCCCAGTGTAAGAACGTGAACTACCTTTGAGGTAGAAACACGCGGGGAGGGCTAGTTCGAAGGGGATAGTCGCCGAGAACCGGATAAATGATGAGAGTGGTGACAAAGGGAAGCTTAGCAAGCTGATCGGGGTGTCGGTCCGTAGTCATCGTTTCGTCAGACTTTCGAGAGCATGAAGGGGGAGATTCTTGTTTGAAAGGGGGCTGGTGAAATCGGCGAAGGATCCAATGCGGCGCGTTCCAAAGTTCCGAAACGGCTCGAGCTTTTGGAACGTTTCTGGTTCAGACTCCAGGGGCCGAGTTGGCGTCGTCGTTGAGGCGTAGCCAACATCACTGGATCCTTACACGAGCCGCATCCGTCTGAATCTTGTCGGTAGATACCGTGTGTTTACATGATCAACACATGCTGTCCACATGCATCACGGTTCTCGTATCACGTAGGATCACACGGAGACCGTGACCGTGGTCGCGAGGCTCCAGATTTATCAAACTCTGGTCGTCGCCAACTCCAGGTTCAAACGTTCACATGCCAGGGTGTCGTGTCATGTCGTGTTGTGTGTGTCCAACAACGCAGACGAATTGTGTACGTATGCATTGACACAATCGTACCTGAGATCATTCCGCCGGCGCCAGCAGTCACCTGACTCAACTCCGAGGACATCCAGAGCCGAAACTCAAGCAAACTACAGTATACAGTAGACTCTGATATAAACCATACGAGTTTAACCCGTACTTTTTCAGGTATTCCGCTTTGGTTTGCGGGGATTTCAACCCCATAACCCATATGTCTAATGGACACGACATGATGTTTAATTATATAATTTTTTTTTTCCATGCCAAAGATTGCAGGACAGTCTCAAACTTATTTATTTATTTTTATATCCTGGTTTCTTACCTTATGAAACCTGTCGAAGTGCTTAAAAAAGGCTTATCCAAGCTTCGTGACCAGATCTCGTCACACCTCTGTCTTTGCCTATCTCGAAGCTATTCTGCACACCAGACCCATGCAGAAGGCTGAGAAAGAAGTTTCTGAGGCCTTGAACAAGCTAGAGGCGACCAGAGTACTTCACCATAGATGATAGAGGAGCTCCTTAACCCGGTTGAAGAGGCCCACCACATCTTCCAGGCAATGGACCAAGACATTTGTGATCCAGGTGCAAAAGTGGCGTGGGAAACGATAGCGGCCGGAAGTGGCAACTTCCACGATGTAGACCATGAACCCAGCAAGCCAACATGTACCTGCAAGGAGGTACTCCAGGCCACACTGATAGTAGAAGAGTATATCAGTGAGCTCAATGGTCCATATGCATGCAAGGTGAGGTCAGTGTTGCACTCACTTGCAAAGCCGATGAGGTTTTTGGACCCGGACATGGGAGACTTGAAGGACATGAAGCCGACAAGCTATTTCAAACATACATTAGTACATAGTAAGTGCTGGAGCTTGTAGTCTATTATGACATTTGTCCGTCCATTTTTACTCTCGCTCGGGACCCGTACTCTGTTATAACCCATACTCCAAGCCCTATCCTGAATGGTATGGGTTATATCAGAGTCTACTGTAGCAGTGAGGTGTCATTGTCATCGCTCGAAAAGGTCTATTGGCCCTATTCAGCTGTAACTCCGAGCCGCGGACGCATACTTGGGAGCCAGGGTCGACACAATCTCCAACGTATCCCCCGTCGCCTCCGAGCTCCCGAACACTGCCGAACCCCGGACCTGATCGTCCCATTGCTCCCCGATCGAAACCATCAGGTTCGTCACCGCAGTCGCGTTATACGACGTCCCGTTCTGCTTGCTACCCGCCAAGTACCCAACAAAGGCCTCCCAACGCAGCGCATAATAGCCACGCACGAGACCACCCCACTGTTTCGACGCATAATCGTTGATCTGTCCCGTCGGTCCCCAGAGCGTGATTTGGTTCTGGGCGGTGTACTCGAGATAGGTCGCGTACGTCGCATTTCCGTGCGACCAACTTCGCGCGGCGTTGAGCCAATTGGAAAGGCGGAAATACGGGTTCGTGAGTAGGAGACCGTCGAGGTCGTACAGCAGCTCCATGAGGGGTTTTCCGGCTGCTTCCACCGCAGCCGCGTCTGTAGTCGAGGCGTTGAAGGCGTCGACGAGGGACCCGTATAGGTCTATGAATCTGTTGGCAAGCAGTTGGCGGGTCACATCCACGAGGTCGTAGCAGAACTCCGGAATCGTGGAGAGTTCTTGGGATGCGTGACTGGCTTGGATCAACATCTGCAGGGCAGGAACGATGGTTGTGTTCGTGTCATAAAACAAGAGGGTAGGATGATGTCCGGTGCGGTTCACGAGGCCAGTCAACGCTGGCGCGAGTTCGAGGATGCTCTTGACGGTCGCTTGTGCTAATGGGTTTTGGTTGTTATACACGGTTGAGGCGAGTAGCTGCCAAGCATCCACAGCGGCTGGCGGGAGATCGCCAACGTTGTACCGCCTCGAGACCCATGAAGAGACATATGACGTTCGGTTGATGGGTGTTGGTGACCAAGCCTGGTCGAGAAGGACGTCATACACGATCTCGTTTCCTTCCAAACCTTCCGGCGTCAAGCCCATACCAATCATAGAATTCTCGGGTGAGGCGAGCGCGCTCACCGGCGCCTCTGTGACATTGACAAAATTGCCCTCGAGACCCATGTTGCCTCCATAGTCATGAAGTTCGCACCAGATCCATTGCTTCCCATAATAGCCAGCTAACCTCTGCCACTGAGGCTGCGCCTCGCTATAGAGATCCAGGATGATCATACTGTCGTTTCCCGGTACACCCCCGAGATAGGCCTGTACAAGCTCCGCAGTCCAAAACGTCTCGGAGCTAAAGAACATCCAACCTTGCATCATCCAGACTGCTTCAGGGTCAGCGGCGCGCAAACTGGCGAACGTGTTCGATGCGATACTCTGCAGGTAAGAGGCGTTGCCGCTGTATGGGTTGTTCTCGTTGTATTGATCAAGCGTATAGATGTGCGACACGTTTCCGTAAGCAGCTGCCTGCTTGTCGATAAACGACTTTTGGAGGGTAAGAAAGAGGGGATCAAAAGGTTCGAGGAAGGAGACGTTGGTAAAAGTACTTGGGAACCCGCTCCATTGACCCCCGACGACGATAGACGCATTAGGGTACAAAATAGAGAGTGCACGCGGGACAAATCCAGTAAACGAAGGCATCACGGGGGTCATCCCGAGCTCGACCATACGCGGGATGAGTCGTTTCTGAAGGTCAAACTGATCATTGACCCATTGCATCGGCAGCTCGCCGCCCCAGCCACCCTGGATGTTACCGAAACGGTTCCATGCCTGGAAAGGTGGGCCTGACAAGAAGTTCAAGATGTCCGAATCGCTCAATCCTGCTTCGCGGAACACTTGGATGAGGACGTATTCGTAACCGACCCAAGCGAGGGGGAGGTTGACGCCGCGGAGCGCCATCCAGTCAAAGAGAAGCTCCCAGTCGCTAAAGGAGTAGAACGCGGTCGTGTAGCTGAACGTGACAGTGTTGAAGAAGTAGCGGTATTTGACGAGTGAACTGCGCGTCACTGGTGCCCCGACAGCTGGCAACTTGTCGGGAAGGCCATCGAGCCTAGAACCAGTCCACCAGATGTCGACGCCACCGTATTCGGTGAGGTACCTTTTTTTTTCGGCAGCAAGAGCGTCATTTCAGCCCCTGGAAGAACGGGAGGGGGAAGAGAAGCCCTACGTGTACAATCCGCGAGCGCATGCGCTGATCGACGTGCACTGGACGTTAATCTGAGCGTTTCCTTGGCCATGCGAGTCTGCGTCGCTCAAGGTAAACGTATCGAGGACGCTGTCGTCCGGCGTCAAGACAAAGCTGAAGGACTGCTTATGAACTGGAATGCGTCTCTGAATTAGCGAGTAGAGCCCATCCACGCTTCCTGTTTGGGTCACCTGCGTCACCGAGGCGCGCGCTGTAGTCCCCAATGCGATGAAAACCACGAGCCCGGCACTACTGGGGACCTTCATTGTCCTGAGGAGTAGTACGAGTCGAGAAAACAAAGCGTGGACGAAATCAGACTACTGGGCGCAAGACGGCGCGTCTCGGCGCCGGGAAACTCGGACTGAAAGTCACAAGCTACGAATAGATCAAGTTGATGCCACAAATAAAAATTAATGACCGATTTCGATCCTCGGAATCCGCATTTCATTTCTCGGCAGGTTCTGAATGTCGTCCTTGTGGACCGTCACCGTTAGGTTGAGTTTGGAAGACAACTTGCTGGTAGGAGGACCACGGAGGCACTGGAGGGGTTGATTATGCTGGGATTCAGTCTCTCCACAGCCACTCGGAGTTTCCCTATGTTACTAAAATCATCCACTTGGCAAGTCCCCTCACGAATGACAGCGGCGGTCCGCAGGACCCTGGGTGATGACCCCCAAGCACATCTTAAGATGTAGCTAACCGAAGTCCCGTAATAGAACGACGATCCATTAAAACTGCGGTCACGGTGCAATTTGCAAAGCTAAGCGGGGGGGCCCACCTGGGGCCGGGTGAGCCCCACAACCCAAACTCCCAGACGACACAACTATGTCAGTGCGGGTACCTGTTTCAGAATCATATCGCCCCATTCACAGAAAGTATGACGAAGTATAAGAGTTAGACCTTCGTACAAATCCCGAATCCTATATGGGGCTGCGACGCCCAACCTTGGTATAACCAATTTCTCGGCGGCTGTAGTTCATGCATTACTAAGAACATATTCATATTCTGACCATGCTGCCACCTCAGAAAGTGGGCACCGCCATGTAGGGCGCCGGCCTGTTGGACAAGTCGCTCTCGATGTTGGCCCGCGCGAGTCTCCCAAGATGCACGCGGGTCGTCGTCATACTTTGGATGACATCATTTACCCCTGCGAATGCACAAAATCTTACCGACGCACAAGTGTCTATCGTTGGTCAACGACTCGCAGAGGGGGCTAGCCACAGGTGATTTTGCTCTCTCCCAGATATCGCGATGTCTCCCTCATCATGTCCTCAAAGCTGGGAATACGGCACACGATCCGAAGTTCTCTTGGAGTACAACGCTTCGACCTATTCTGTCCTTTCCTCTTCCACAGTTCCTCCACCCCAACAGATACCCCCTAACTTGACACGTGCGCTGAGCGATGTATTTACCATCGCGCATACGATTGTTGCCAACCGTTCTATTTCAAACGGAAATATCACTGGTCCGCAACCACTGATACAGGACGCGAGTGCTGGGGATCCGGCTAGCATCGGTGTTGCGGTACTCCTCGCAAACTGGACCGGACAAGGGGCGTCAGACGGACTCGACTATTCAGGTGCCGCACAGGATCAGCTCGACTTCTTGTTTCAGGATGTACCCAAGACCCAAGACGGTGCAATTTCCCACCGCGTGGATCAAGTACAACTGTGGTAAGCTGGGTCCCCTTATGTAATGACCAGATGCGCCATCTTGTATTGAATTCATAGGAGCGACTCTGTGTACATGGTACCACCCTTCCTGGCTTACTATGGCGTGACCACCCAAAATATTTCGCTTTTGCAAGAAGCATACGCCCAAATCAGCCTATATCGCAATTATCTACGGGATACAACAGCCGATAATCTATGGAAACACATACAACTTGGTTCATACGGGACGGATAGCGGGCATTGGTCCACAGGTGATTCTCCTCGCTCTGTCATCACAGGTACATCCTGATCAGTTTGGTAGGGAACGCATGGGCAGCGGCGGGGATGATTCGAGTGCTCGGAACGATCCAAAGGTCACAATACGCAGATTCGCTTAAGCAGCAACAGGAAGATCTCGCCAATTGGGTGCAAGAGATCCATGGTGGGATGTATCGCTATCTAGTACGTTTTCTCGCTTCAAATCTCATACCTTTGGCCATTTTGATCTTTAATCTCTTTAGGATTCCAGTGGACTATTCCACAATTACGCGGACGAGTCGTCGACGTTCTTGGATGCATCGTCCACAACCCTTCTTGCAAGTACCGTCTATCGATTATCTCTTTTGTGGGGAGTTCATACATACCTCCCACTTGCCGAGTTCTCGAGGAAGAGTCTGTCAGCCCTCAATACCTCTGGATTGGTCCACCTTACCTCAGACGGTTGGCTGACGCCTGTCGTGGACCCTTACGCATACCTTTATCAGGGTCAGGACAGCCCAGAGGGTCAAGCGTTCGTCATCGCCACGCAAGCTGCATGGCAGGACTGGGTCGCAGATGGCGCCAAAGGTGCCAACGTCTCTTCGCGTAACATACAGTTCAACGCGTACGTCTTGGTAGCTTCATGCGTCGTTTTCAACCTCGCTCTTTGGTCTGGAATTTAGCCTTTTCGATTCCAAGCATCGTTTTGTCCGTATATCGTGTTTAACCCGTCGGATACGAGGGCACTAATATGCACATTCGCGATCACTGCTACCATCGCGGTGTGCACAATACAGTAGATTTTCTCATAGCTCAGTCCAATGCGATTACCGTCTTCTCCTGCTATTTGTTTGACTTACGAGTCGATTGTCCAGTAGTACATACACCTCGGGAGATGTGAGCAAGCACAGAGAGGCGTAATTTTTAGTCTTGGGCCGAAATATATTTACTATGTGACTTCCTTCAATCACGCAGACAATCACCCCTGTACCGTGCCAGAACGACTGTCCAGAGCGATCTCGTTCAAGCAGTGTGGAGCTACGACGGCACTAATCGACTCGTCTGCGTTCTGGAACTTTGAGTTCGAAGCCAAACATTTGATCAGTCCAAACTTCTTGAACAAAAAGGTTGACCCCCTACTCGTCTTCCAATATCGTTGGTCTATTATCGTCCTGCTCATCCTTTTCCCCCGTTGTGGCCAACTCGTCCGCAATGCAGACTTTAAGCATTCCAGCACTCCGCAGATTATCGGGGGAAGGGTCATCAATTTCCAGCATGCGGTCGTGAAGGAGCTGTGAGTGGGATTCGAGCCACAATGCCTCCAACACGCCGAGTGAGGAAACCGCAAGGGCTCTTGGCGCCGTGACTCCAACCGTATAGAACGTGAGTAGGAAGATAGTCACGGACGCCCCGAGGGCAAACGCGAGCTATGTTTTGTTTGAACTGTTCGGTTTGGGGGGTTTCAGAGTTGGAGGGACTTACAGGGATGATGTTAATCTGCGAACGCTGTTAGGGGGGCACTATTTCGTTCCCTGGCTGGAATCACTTACGTTCAATCGTAGCTGCACTATGATGTCTGTGACTTCGCTCGTCCCGGAAGTTGGTTGGAAGCCACTGCCAGCCATACGACCAGCTAGACATGCAAAGTTACCACCACCCACGGAACACTGGTAATCTCACGGACTCACCGATCCATATTGACTGAGCTGTGAGTTTGGACACCGCGTTTTCGAGCTGGTAACGATCAAGGATAACTGCGGGTGCTGCACTGGATCCACTCGCATTAATTCCGGCATTTTCCATAAGGTATCTAGGCGGTATCAAGCATGAGGTCAGATCAATACAGATGGACGTACGAAACGAAGTTTCCTGGGGAAACCAACATAGCAGTTGATATCTGGATGTGCTAGTTCAATATACGATCAAAGATGAAAGCTAGAGTCAATATCATACTCCTTTATCAAGCTCCGACGTGTTACTGGGTGACCAGAGTGTCCATGGCTGTGAGTGCACTGACATATTCGGCTGGGTTGGATGCAGACTACTGAGGACATCGTGTTGTAGGTCCAGAGTGTCCAGAATGGTCGTTGCATTCAGCGAGCAACCTACGAGGTAGGTCACTATTGGGGAAACCTCTAACTCCGAGATGTTACTGGTGAGGTAACTGTTAGCTTTGGTAGCGATATCAGACATTGTTTAATTGCCTGGGTTGAAAAACGTCTGATTCACCGTCACACTGATGGAACTCCCAGATGGTAGTGAATTGGCATCGAAGTCCACGTCAGCAGTCACCAGGAAAATCAAATAACCATCGCATCCAGAGCACTGTTAATGTAAAGTCGTTTTATTCAACAGCGTGCGATTTGTAAACCGTAGACGCACCTCAAGGCCCGCGAAAGCGGTGGTGTTGTTCCCAGAAATGTGGTGAGAATTCACAAACATCGGCTTCCGGGTCATCCTCTATAAAACTTACCCATCATTGGAAGCCGCACACTTATGGAACCCAGTGGAGACACAGTGGAGTTGAGTACAAGTATGGTAGAATTGAAAGAGAGATCGGAAAGTAAACCACAGCTCGCATGAACAGTGGTTGCATTGACAGTGGCATTGAGAGATGTGGGTGTAACCAATGGGGTGTCGTAGACTGTGCTGGCGAACAGCCCTTCAGTAGAAAGGTCGGGAAATTGTTCAACCACTGGAGCGAGTGGGACAATGTCGACCCAGTTGAGGTCTTTGACATTAACGGATGAATTTGGCCACCCCAACGTTGACTGCACCATGTTGACCACGGTGCTATTGAATGTCTGAAACTGCAAGATGGCTGACGAGGATATATGAAGAATTGAGATGCAAGTAAAATATACCACAATGCAAAGGGTCGTCCAAAGCGACACTGAGACCTTCCTTTGTTGCGACAGACTGACTACGGCAGATCCAAACCCTGTCCATGCACGAAAGATGTCATGGATGCTAGTAAGGTCTCGTCTTGATGTCATAATCCGACACAAAGCCAGTCGCTGTGTCACGAAAACCAGAACTGCAGTATATAGCTGAAACAAATGCCAGTCAGCTTGATGCAAATCCAGCCGAGATAAGCGTACAGTATAGAAAAGTTGCAATGAGGCACTCAACGCTGTTGTTATCCACGTGCTATCCAACGGAATGATGATGCGATGTTCGGTATGGTAGGCATATACGGTCATGAGGGCGAAATGGAGTGCGACCAAAATTCCATGCAAAACATAACAAGATACAAACAGACAGGGTAGAGTCGCCGGACAACAAACTCGATGGATGTGCGAGGGCCTCCACATTTGAGCTCTGCGTCTTTGTTCAGGTGTCCTTCCAGCTGATACATAGTTTCATTAGCAGACTGTAGAAATAGAATTACCATTATACCTTCGTGTTGTATGTCTTCTTCCAACTTGAGCAGAGATAATAGCCTTCGTGATGAAGACCTTTCTATATTTGCATCTTCCGTGAATCCAGATCCTGAGTCGCTGCCTTTCACATTGGCAAGGCAAATATCAAACATTCCTATAGATCGCAGCAGCTCCGAAGATGGGTGTTTGATTGTAATAAACCTTTCTCGAATATTATGGGCGTGAGTACCAATCCACAGCATTCCTAAGACAGAGACACCTTCAATGGAGATGTTCTGAGCTCTCGAAAGACCACTCATCATGATGTAGACAATAACAAGCAGGATGAACGATGCACCAAGAGCACAGATGACCTGTTTCAAATCAGTACGAGTTCCCCAAGATACTGCGACTTGTCGTGGAGGACTCACAGGGATTTGGTTGATCTAGATAAAAAATGATGAGTCATGGCGATAGTCGATGTTAAGCATGAACTTACATTTAGTCTCCACTTCAGTACTTGTTCCGTGACATCATTACTGGTGGAGGATAATGCAAATCCACCATTGCTTTCACCAAGTTGCCCAGCTACCATGACCTCGTAAGCCTGAGCAACGTCATAAAGTAATTCTCAAGGGCATACCTAACCAGATCAATTCTGCAGCCACTCGGGGCACGGCAGCTTCCATTTGAGATGAGGTAAGGGTTACCGAAGGGTATGCACTTGATTCAGATACCGCTGTTATGTTGCTTGCTGTTTAACTTATACCCATTAACGACATAAGATATCTGCAATAAAGTAAGTTGGTTGAAGGGTGAAAATTCGATGTCACATGCGTACATATCCGTTGTTGAAATTATAGGGCACGCGCCATCTTGACAAAAGAGCTGTTGATACCCCATGCCGGTGGGAAGATATGAAACAAGCATCGCAGCCATAATCTGATTCATTAGTCAAGGCTCATCAGTACTGTCGACACACAATGAGATACCGTGACCCACTCCCGCAGTGAGAACTTCCGAATCTGTATCATTGCTAGCAGGAGACCACAGTGACCATCTTTGCGATGATACATCTGAATTTTCCGCGGCAGACCACAGAATATCATGTTGCACATCAAGGGTTGATTGTTGGTTCGATGAATAAAAAGAACAAGCCACAGGGTAAACGGTCGTGTTAGAGGTCTGAATTTCTCCGCCTGAATACAGACAACATAAGTGAAAAGGTGATTTTTGTTAGTGTCGCTGTCCTGGCCGTCTATGGGAGTAAATTGCCAGGTTGTATTGATACTAACTGGACTTTTTATTGAATTGTCCAGTTCCATAGCCGTGGAGACCATGAACACCAATGGGTAATCCATGCAGATGCTAGTGGCGCACGTATATTGTACCGTGTTGCTAAGGAACAATATTTCGTCTCTCCCTGTGCGACACGTTAAACCAATGGAGTTGATTTTAATTTGTATCTTACATGGCTGCCCAAAATATACTGTTGTATTCTCGACGGCATTCAGTAAAATATTGAAGCCTCCGATACCCGGGCCAGCCTGAGTTCCCAGGATGGGAAGTAAACCACAATTAGCACGTATAGTGGTCGCATTCACAGATGCGTTGACAATTTGCTGGTTCTCCGTGAAAGTGTCGTACAACGTATCGTTTACAAGGCCTGAAGTCGACAATATGGATGAGTTGAAAGTAGAGATGAGTGGGGTCAATGGTGTTATCGCATCCCACGTAAGCGCAGAGGGGTTAACAGAAGGGTCGGGCCAAGTTGAATTCGATGTGACGACTGTCGTCAACGAAGCATTGTATGGTTGAAACTGCATGATTGTTGGCGATGCGACGTGCAGGACGGAAATGCACGTCAAGTATAAGAACACTAAAACCGCTGCACCGGGCGACGCCGTGATCTTGGTTTGCTGCCACAATGTGAGGATAGCAGCTCCAAGCCCGGCCCAAGCATCGGATATGTCGTGAGTAGTGGTGAGCTTCTGACGCCGAGAAAGGGAGGCGAACAATGCGAGACGTTGGGTTATGAAGACCAATAAGATTGTGTAAAGCTGAGCTCCACGATGTTGGTCTCAACTTTGACATCTTTGAACGATGGAACTACATAACGAGTAGAATGCTTGTAGGAAAGCACTTAGTCTAGTTGTCAAGATACTGTTCTCGAACGGGAGAGTGAAACCATGCTCCGGATGGCGCCACAACATGACCAGCAGAACAAGATGAAGGATGCACAGGAGGACATGAAGGGAGTAACACCAACGGCGCAATCCATCGACGCGCGGATGGTCGGTTGGAGATTTGATTTTCCGAGTGCTGATGTCCTCGTGCAGAGTTGTCAAGGAGCCCGTAACCGCCTGTGTGTCAATTGTAGCCGCCTCAGATTAGTACGTTCTGTAGATTATAATATATTCGCTGGTGTAAGAAACCTCCACGACGAGTGCCTCACAACCACACTTCTCCCCCTCGGTAACCTTGTAAACAAGGTAACATTCGGCACTGCCAACTTGACTCTCATTTTGCATCCCGCAAAGGCCAGTGCAACCTGTATGCATCGTGAAAAGGTACCTTGCGTACACGAATCACATTACACCAATGTCCACCAAGAAATTCAACACACCTAGAATACTCGACTGGTATACGAAACGCATAGATATTAGCGGAGCAGACACTAAGTAGTACTAATGCATCGTCCCAAAACCGGTGATCGGAAATGAGACCACGGGCAAATGACAAACGGCCGGTGTGGCATACCACGCTCGAACCGTATTATATGTACCATGTATATAAACCTAGATACGAACGCAGTGGACCCGTCTCGAGAGCCTGAGCTCCCAAAACGATGACGAATCAACCGACCATGCGATACCGAACCACCGTTCGTCGACCGTGAAACAAGCGATGCGATTCGTCGGGAACGACGACCGCCTCTAATTCGCCTGTATACGTCTTGACGAGCGGAACAGTGGGTGGGCTCGGAGGTGGTTTCGTCATCGACGGCGCGTCCTCCCCTTTAATGTTCGCGTTCGCTCCAGAGTCTGATGCAGACGACGGGATAGGACCAGAGCCAGTGTCGACGGTGGTCGCCAGAGGGCGAAGTTGCGCAATCAGCTCGAGCGAGCACGTGAACCGCATGATAATCCCACCCTTGTCGATCGCGAACGCCTCTCCTGCTCTATAGTCACGGTCATCCAGGGACCACAAACAACAAAAAAAAACGCATCTCTCACCTAAACTTTGCACGCAGGACACACTCCAAATCCAAAACGATGCTCGACACCTCTTGGCGCATCGCGTCCAACGCTGCTGGTTTGTCGGGCAACCTCGAATGATCGCGATCATGGCTACTTTTCTCTCTGTCGCCCCTCTGGCCAGTGATGACCGAATATTCGCCCACGAAAACGAAGATCATCGGAGTGTGTTCAGGTTTCGTCGGCTCGCTCTCTGCCTGATTCCCACCCTCACCGTTATGCAGCTTCGCACGAAAGTACATGATTTGACCCTCGACGAATCCCTTTAGCTGCGTGTCAAACGATGATAACAGTGACCCCCGATTCTGATACGCCGGAAACCGGGGTACGATTTCATGTTGGCACGAAACATGCTGGGTGTCGAGGAACGCATCTCGCTTCCGGCGAGCCTCTCGTCGAGCCCTGGCACGACAATCGGTACATGTCTTCCACCGGTATACCTCGGGAAGAGGGACTCGATTTCGACACCACCTCATAGAGCATGGTCGGGAGGTCTCGGGGGTCAAGGTCACGTAGGTTTCATGCATGCCTGGGCTGAGAGAGCGCCACCGACGACAGGAGAGGTCAGGAGAGTTGAAGTTCTCTATCGCGTCGCGACAGGCTCGGTCAATAAAATAAACACAAGCATCAGGGATATCGTACTCACCAGCAGTCATCATTCTTCTCCGTCTGTTCTCGTACTTGGTTCTTTGCGCACTCCGACACGCGTCACACGTCTTCCATGAGTAATCCTTTGGAAGAGCGATGTTACATCTCTTGCTCCCGCATTTTCGAAGTACGCTCCCTGGAGGGAGTCGGGTAACGAGCAATGGAACACGGATCCTGAGGCCCGTAGTACCCTCATGTGGGCTGGGAAGCCTGGGATCAGGCTCCGGGCCCGAGTCTGACATACTTTCCGTGTCAGAATCCGAGCTAGAGAGCTCGGTGAGATCACTGTCCCAGCTGGGTATTGAGCTGACGCCATAACCACCCGTCAGCTCGTCACTTGTCCCCTTGCTAGGAGAGGAGGATGGTGGTGGTTCGCTTCCATCCTCTATGTCCGATGTTTCGTCGAGCGTGTTCGTTACTTCCATTTCACCCGCGGAAGTATCCGTCGCGGGGCACCGCGAAGGGCCAAGAGTGTCCTTGGCAGCCAATTTGCGCCGCTTCCAATCACCGACGCCACATTTGACGCACCGTTGCATACAACTCTGAGCCGGCAACGTCTCATTGCATCCTGGCATCCGGCAACGCCGCTGTATATTGTTCATTTGTTAGCCAAGTTGCATGCCGCTCCGAATGGTGATATCACTGACTGGTGCACTTCTATCCGAGAGAGCAGCGAGATTTTGCAGAGCAGGGATGGTCTGTAAACCATCCTTGAACAGTTCACGCAGTGTGGTGGGTGGCGGGGACGATTTGGTTTGCGGTTTTGACGATGATGTCCGTGTAGATTTTGCACTATCCTGATAGGAATGAGTGGTATCACTGACTGGTGCACTTCTATCCGAGAGGGCAGCTAGGTTTTGCCGAGCAGGGATGGTCTGTAAACCGTCCTTGAGCACTTCACGGAGTGTGGTGGGGGGCGAGGGCGGTTTGGTTTGCGGTTTCGGCGATGATGTCCACGTAGTTTTTGCAGTATCCTGATAGGAATGAGGGTTAACACTGGAATTTCCGTCTCCCGTCAAGGACATAAAGAACCAACCTCTGGATACATGAGCTCAAGCTCAACGTCTTCATCCTCTATGGGTTTAGATTCCACCCTCTTTGACTCTGTGACAGAAGGGTACTGTGTCGCAACAGGGGTATCCTCCGGCGGGCTTGAGCAATGCAAACAGACGAAAAAGTGATCGAAAGCGTACATCTGGATATACTAGCTCAGCCTCCAATTCATCTTCGATGACCTTTCTTCCCGTTGTAGCCTTGGGGCCACGAGCAGCTTCTTGCAATAACGACTAGATCGAAGACTACACTTGAGTTTCCCCGGAAACGGTCCTTGTAACAAAAGGTTGACTTACAGCACGAACGAGATCGAGCGACTCTCGTGGACGGGGACACGTACGTTGCGTTGCACGTCTAGGTACGCGCTTCTGAACGACCGCGGGCGGTGGACGGGCGAGTTCAGCGCCAGCACACCCCTCGCACATATCCCCAAGCACATGCGCAGGCAACCGTGCACCACACCCGAAGTGCATACACACCCTAAGCACATCTTGGCGGTGGTTCGAGCTCGTATGTGTCCTTCCGTCTGTAGGTGCCGTCGTCGGGGATGGCGCAGGGAGATTGGGGTATGTGAATGCGAGGGTCACGGCGAGAGCGCGGAGCGTCTTTGCTGCAGGTGGCACCACGGGGTAGGGATTCGCTCGTTGTGCGGCGCGGTCTCGAGGATTTGTTTTAACGATGGCGGCATGTAGGGCTTGACAGGGCGGACAAAGGACGTGCGCGGTTTGGTAGTAGGACGGAAGTCTGAGCGGGACCCGACAGGCGGTGCAGTTGGTGGCCGGGTGTGGTTTTATCTGGCATGGTGAGTGAAAATACACAAGTGTCAGCGTGCGAGCTGTGATGTAAAAACTCGACCCGCTCCGGTTTGAAAATTGACCGGTTCCCGTGCCAAGGAGGTTTGATGCTGGGAGAGGGACTGCTCACCGTAGACGGACCAGGACGCGGACCTCCCGCCGCGCAAGACCTGCAGATATTCCATGGGTTTCCGGGCTCCACTGCACGACCACATCGGGTGCATGCACCGGCGAGGGTATTCGGAGGGCAAGAGGCGCCCGGCCATTGTGAAGGTATGATTAGAGACGCTGGATTGACGCCCGAGCGCATATCCATCGAAGGAGCGCTGGCAGAAGTAGAGGAGATCATGCTGATCAGCGAACGAGACTCACTACACAATCGACACGCGCAAAATGCATGGCCAAGGGAGAGAAAAAAAAGAAGAAGCGATATAATAGATCATTTGATATGATAAGCCCTGACGTTGCCCTGAATAGTACGCTACACTGATCAACCATTCAAATCTTCCCTTTTCGACTTGTCGTAACATTCCAACGTGACGCTCGCGAGGAATCCCGGGATGCACTGCTCTTCCTCCACCCAGTAGTGCATCAGTTGCGGGAGATCCTGCGGTCCTCCTTCGCCCTGCGCGACCAGCTGCATCCGCGCACCATCTCCATCCGTGCTCGTTTTGCTCAGAGGCTGGAAGACAAACGACGCAGAGAGGTCGTACACCGACGTCACCCTCACTTGTCCATTTGGGTAAAAGGCCAGCTTGAGTCCCAGAATGGACGCGATCGCTTCTCGGAACTCGGCACTCTTGGCCGTGAAGACCTGGAAATCGCGTGTTTGAATGGCTGGGAATGAGACGCAGAGATCTGTGTACACACCTGCTGCAGTCGGAGCAGCCGCTTCTCCTTTTGTTTCACGACCTCCTCCAGTTCCTCCTTCTCTTTGTGAAGTACCTCCCAGCTCTCACGCGGGACAAGTTCCTCCCCGCGTGACGTCCCTGCTTGCGTGTCAACCACTCCACTGCTCTCCAGGTCTCTCAGTCGCTTGATTAGTGCTTCGTTCTCACTCTTGAGACGATCCATGGCCGATTGTCGGAGGTCAGTCCACTGTTGAGCCGGATTGTCTCGGAGGCAGAGAACGCGCATGCCCGGTGGGACGTGGTTTCCAGCCCCGATCTTTCCTCGCAGCTCAAAGAGTGTCTGTTCCAACTCTTCGACCTTGTCTTCCTGCACTTTGACCGTGCCGCGGGCTTCTTTGAGAGCTAAACAACGCGGAGGTCAGCATAAACTCTTTGGTTGCGTGAACGGACCGGTACCTTTGATCGCCTCCTCGGCTGCACCTTTGTGGTACTCCATCTGGTCCCTCAGCTCTTTCCGGGAGAGCCTAGCGCCACCTGCGCTGTCCTCGCTGTCTATGGCATCCAATGCTTGTTGTAGTTGGACATTGACGGCTTTGTGCTCTGAGAGCGATTGTTCAAGGTTGAGTATGCGTTGCGAGAGACCGCTGTCTGAAGTAGACGCCTCCCGAGTAGCTTGATCTTCAGCAGTGAAACTTGTCTAAAGAGCAATCAAGAATGATGCAGAAGCTCAAGCATTCGCACGCACCACAAGGGCTTGCAAAAACCCAACTTCTCGTTCAGCCAGTTGAGCTCTTTGCTCGCGTCGTGTCACCTTGTCCTTTAGAGTTTGTACCTCAACCTGTGATGTTCCTATCGTCCCTTGGGCTTCCAAGAGGGATTCATTCATACGTGCGAGTTCGGCTTCGCGACTCCTAAGGACGGCTATGTTAGCACCATGCTCTTCAAGCAGGCGCGCGTGCGTTAGCCTGAGCTCGGAGAGGCTCTGGATGACCGATACAGATGGCATGGAAGGCGTGCCAACCTCACTAGACTTGTTCG